>ML783012.1:745655-756230 GCA_009831015.1 Picea engelmannii
AGTTTAGCTCAGCGGGCAATTGGTCTTCCTTATGGGCTTACAATACTTCCATATCGAAGGCTCTTTCTTCCTGCAAGTCAAATTTCCTTAGCCAAACAAATCGTTAGTTTCATGCACACTATATTTTCATACGATGCATACTGACAATCCAAGTCTTTTTCATCTATTCGAGGTATATAAAGAAAAAGGGAAACATTATTATTATGTAAGCATCATGTCAAAATACTAAATATTCCAAGTGCAGATCAAATATTAAATGACTTTAATCAATGTGCCAATGTTCATGGCCACATTCATATCCAATGCACCCTCGCATTGATCTTCAAGCTGCCACACTCAGTGACAAGCACCCTGCTATGGTGTGTTGGAGTTTAACCAAACTCTTCACCATATGGCTTATTCCTTCTCATTCACTCTTGCATCAGGATCATGCTTCCTGCTACAGGCTGATCACGATCCCAAATCAATGCACATGAAACTTAAAAGTCTCATATGAATGCACCCAAGCATTCTGCCTTCATTAATAACCAGGGTGCCAACACGCATGGCCACCCAATAAATTCTCTTTTCCTTCAACTCTTTCGTAACGTAAGTAAAACATTGGAAGGTCCTCCTTCCTTACTGAAAAATCCATTGTTTGCCATCTTATGCAACATGCATTCCCTCAATGCACTCCCTCAATGCATTCCATGCAACATACTAACTATAATCACCTTTATTCCCATAGAACCGGTCCTCGCAACCACGGTCTAACACAGAGTGTTGGACTCTATCTTCCTTGACTGGCCCGGAGGAACTCCGTTTTATCTCCATGCGATTGAGAGTTGTGACCTCAGCTCTATTCTTTTCAGGCGCTATCCTTTCAGCTCCCATGTCCAGGTGTTATGGTCCTGGCTAAACCCCTTGTCCACAAATCAATGGTGAAGATTTGTCCTCCCCCAGATCCAACAGCTGCAAGGGATTGCAAAACCTCAACTAGTTCCCGGTTTAATTCCCCTTCCGATCTCCACAATAGCTACGGGCCTTCCGATCTATGATCAGATCCAAACTCAAAACAAAGCTATATTGAATTTAAATTATGGGCACAGGCTCTGTCGTTAACCCAGGTGCCCATTCGATCTCCGCAATGAATATGGGTCACCGATCTTATCGAATGAATGGCGTTTGATCTGTTAACTCCAGTGGATCTTGAAATCGATTTGATGACTACGATCAGTTTCCTTCTGATGAGCGAATCGTGCTCACTTCCTCTGTTAAGGTCTTGATTAACCTGATTCAATCAATGTTTTCTTTCGCGGTCCTCACAATCTTGATCTTTAG
Source organism: Picea engelmannii (assembly GCA_009831015.1). Taxonomy (NCBI): domain Eukaryota; kingdom Viridiplantae; phylum Streptophyta; class Pinopsida; order Pinales; family Pinaceae; genus Picea; species Picea engelmannii. Next base: position 746,976 of record ML783012.1, read on the forward strand.
TTGATCGAACGGATTTCTACGATTTCTTAGTAAAGGTTTTTGACCTTTTGAGTTAACAGGGATCGTTTGGTTCAAATGCTCCTGCATTATACAATAAGTATTCACTACCAAAGATTCACACCTCCATCATTCAGGTTCTCCTTCCCGAATCATACCCTACTTGGGTATCCATGGCATACAACCGCCTTTCAAAAAAATTGTGCATAGCTTTAAGGCAATAAAACATTTTCAGACATGTCCTAGCACATTTTTATGCACCTCATCACATTATCCTAAATGTTTTCATGAGTTCAACACAAACAAATATTAATTGTTTCTACAACAATACGACCACCATCACTAGGGTGTCGAAGCATTTACTTTCATCTACGTACCAACTCTCTCATCCTAGAGAAAACATAATACTCAGCAAGAAAAGAATTGAGGGCTCTCCCCTTCTTCCAATTCTTTCTACATCGCCTGGGACTTTTCAGCCCAATTGATTTATCTCTAAAGACCTCACTGCCTTTTCTTAACATGGATTCAACCAAACCTATTCAATCAAACATACTCCTTTATTCATTCATTAGTCTTCTATTCATTACGTGATGTTTTCAAAATGTAATACATGATTCTTATATATATATAATCTTGTAGCTCACTGCTTAATTCTCAACAATTATTAAGGTTGTGACTCTGTCCTCCTGACAGAGTCTTCACACAGTTCCTCCACAGGGAACTCCCTCAGCATGTAACTTCCTTATTACATATCCATCACCATCTGTGATGGCCTCAACCTTGAGTTAGCTTCAGTTGTTTACCAACTATTCCACAGAGATATAAACATGCATCCAAATTATGTATCCACACATGTTCTGGTTTTGTTAACTTACATCCATGATGTACTTAACCATAGGCATAATCAAAGGCCTATGTGTCGCTGCCATGGTTATATTTCACATCCTACATACATCTCTACTTTAAAATTATTCATCTCATGGTTGTTCAAAATCATTTTCATGTGATCCTCAAGGCATAATCATTTGCCTCTTATCCCGACAACAAACCATCCTTGCTCATTTACTCTTTCATTCGCTTATGTTGGCCTTCCCTGGGGAAATGGAGTACATTCCCCTTAAGCTATCATTCAAACCATAACCTTCTTGATTCTTCAGAATGGAGTCAACCATGCATCCATGGTATTCATTCAATCTTGGCAAGTGCAATGTTTGTCTCTTATTTCACTCATTTAGGCAGTCACCTCGTGCCTTTAACATACCTATATTCTTACATCATACCTATGCATCACTTTCACATTTAATATCTTTCATACCTAACTGGTATTACTATCATGATTCATGTCAAGAAGCTTCACAATGCATTAAATCCATTCACTCAAGCATAAACACATACAATCCTAACCAAACATTCATCATGAAAGCTCATTGCTTGCACCCTTTCCATGTCAGGGATGCACATGGGCATCTAAGACTTCTAGATCCTCCTCCAAGGATATTGTTTCCATCCTTATGACAAGCCTCATAGGAACACTCAACACTGAGTTTCTCTCTCGGTTGAGAGCTTGCAGTCATTCACACGACATCCACATGGATGTTGAATCAGACATAGTCATAACTACGTTCCCCCCCGCCCTGGGTGTTTTTATACGATAACAACTAGCAAGAAAACATTCTTGCCTTAACCTCCATGGAACATTTCTCAACTTATAAATACAATCTAGGCAATTATAATTGTGCCCAAGGTAACAGAATCAACCAAACTAGCTTCCAATTATATCTATATGGCTACCATCCACCACTGGATGTCAATTTGATCCATTGGGATTCTAGAAGTGCCCAAACACTTCCTTTACCACATTCAAGATCAACATTTAGTCAACCATTTATCTTAACTTTAACAATAATGTTTGATACCGTTTGGACTACTTACTAAGTATCCTAGTTTAGAAATCCAGAGTATCTTTAGGTCAATATCGGTCTTGACCATTACTCCTAGAATTCTTCCTTCTATTCAGTACAGTCAAGGATGGAGGCCACTCTCCTCCTCCCACAAGAACTCTGGAAGATTAGTTTCCTATCCACCAAGCAAGGGAGGCTGTTGTGATTTCTCATTCAATCACTCTATATTTCTATAACTCTGTTTATCGACTTGATTAGAAAAACCCTATCCAACAATTTCTATATCCAGAAACAAAATTTGTTTCTCAGTCCACTTGAAACCCGAGAGTTGTGCATGCTCTCCCTTTTCATAGAATGGTCACCGGACTCATTCCTCTAATCGTGAGGTATACACCTATACTAGGTTTAACCCCTTCATTAAAGAAGTAATCATTACTGCTACAGATCCTTTCCATTCGTTCACATTGCTATTTTAGTTTAAATATTAGTGTTCTTCAGCATAATCCCATTAATGTAGGATCGGCTTTCATTTCCCAAGAAATGTTAGGCTCCCTTTATCAGAGACTATCATGGCTCAATATCGTTGGGGTAAAATATGAACTGTATTTTAAATCTGCATCCTTATACTCAGGGAAGTTATACAGATGATTCATGTTTGGAGGTAATATTCTCCACAGGCTCATCTTAGCCTTGGTATCTGAATCTTATGATTGTACAACAACGCGTAAAATTGCACAGTGAAGTCAATTTCTTTATTTGGAGACATTAGCAAAATTACAGTGCCAGTTTCCAAAACATCTATCAACAGTAACGGATCTCATTCCTCTCTTCAATATGGGTTTTCTAAGCCTCTTAGGAATGCGGTAAGATAGGGTGTTACCCCTTAAAGTTATCTAGAAATATTTTCATACGACTCGCACATGAGCCCAAGAAGGCCAAGTGTTGAAACCATGCTCTGATACCAATTTGTAACACCTTTGTCCCCTAACTGCTCTTTTTAAGGGGCAAGGCATCATAATTTTGTCTTTTCCTTAACTATCTCATCTCAAACCATCCCTCCGAGATGATTTATTCTCTTCCTCTTACCCATATATTTCTAACGATTGTTACCAGGCGTTAAACTAACCCTTAGTTTAGATCTTGCAACTTTCCGAAGTTATTCGATGTTCATTAGTTGAGGGCCACGTGACATCCACATGACTTCATATCGTTCGTACCATCTCTAGGCTCCTACCTCTCGTAGGGAAGGTCCATCCATCAATCTATCCAATGATTGGATTATCCCTCATCTAACACACAGTTCTCCCGAAGCGCGAACTCCGAACTCATAGATCAGACGAATAAGACTCATCTCAGTTCAATGACCCTCGTTGCTTCGTGACTTCGGAATTCAAATGTTTTGACCACTCCCAAATCACAAGTCTCTCGAAGAATGAAATCCGAACTCACAGATCGGACGGTCGAGAGGGACCCAAAAGGATCTAGAGATCCACGGTCCAGATCACTTCTCGACTTCGGATTTCGAAGTATTAACCACTCCCAACTCGCAATTCTCTCAAAGCACGAAATCCGAACTCATAGATCAGACAGTCGAGAAGGACCCAAAAGGATCTAGAGATCCACGATCCAGATCCTTTCACGACTTCAGACGTTGGAGGTTTTGGCCACTCCAACTCACAATTCTTCCGAAGTGAAAATCTTCGATCTCATAGATCGCACAGTCGGGATGGCTCCCAGGCATCCTCAGATCTAAGGCACATACTAACTTTGGGACTTCGGGACTTCGGAGGATTCACCTCTTTAACGAAGAACATGCCTCATTCGTCGAACCTGGGAATTCCGAAGGACTCAAGGGATTAACTCCTGCGTTCCTTCTCTCGATCCAACAATCGTGAAGGACTTCGAATCCTCCCAAACTATTCTCATCCGTTCATCTTCCAAATGAAAGGATATTCCCTTTCGATACTTGGATCTCACTATCCTTCCTGAGCTTCGTTATCTCTAAAAGACTTAGGCGTCAACGTGCACTTTATGCTCTTCCTCCTGATCTTGAGATTTGTAAAGATCTCCCACGCACCCCTACACTTGTTCACCAAAATTTGGAACTTAAGAGGTTCTCGGCCTCGGCCCGCCTCATAGAGACTTCGTGCATACCTGCACTACCTCTCCTGAGCTTAACATACTCCATCCTCCCAGAGACTCAGGGCAACTAGAAGTGTCGATGTGCACACGTGAAAACTATGCCCAAGTTCAACGAACTCACAGTCCACTTATTTTAACTTAAGCCACCACAGGACTCAAGCATTTACGTGTACGAATCAGACAGTTCCATACTTGCTTATATACACAATTTAAACAAGAACAAAGAGATACAATATAACCATTAAGAAAACATGCACAACCCTAAGTCATTCACAGGATATCCAACTTTATTACATAGTTACAGAGCAATTACACCAGGTATGAGAATATTTATCTATTACATGTTGCGGCCAACTAATTGATTGTGGGTGTGTGCCTTTCCACCTAGCCATATGCTCAGAGGCATTCATTATTAGCACTATGGCCACCTCCGTGCCAAGCCATGATATCACTAGATAATTTACACCATCTCTCAGAGACACTCTCTCTGTCACAAGGACCCCGTGAGGTTTATCAGATGCTTCCTCAGCATCAAACTCATGTTTTGGTTCTTCAGGTCGTGTTCTCTGCATTCGCTTTTCCTCTATATTGTCTTTGGTTCATGCATCTCCTTTATGATCTTGCACTCTTGTCTCCTATCTCCTCTATTTTTGGTATCTTACCTTCCTTCTTTAGGAATGTTTCCAACCTATCTTGTTCCTTATGTCAGAAGGAAGCTCAGGTCAGCAGGTTTCTGTGGTACTTCGAGCTGACAACCCATTTTTCCATTCATGAGGATGGTTGATTATTCAACCACCAACCCTTTCCTTCATGAGGGTGGTTGATATCATGGCTCGTACTTCAAGGCCTTACCCCCCAACAGTCACTTATGGGCAATTTAACAATAATACATTTACATCATCTACATGCCTTAGCATGGTAATCCTATTTTATGATTAATTACAAGCTGGGGGAAACAAGGTGTTACAGGAATGCATTTCATATAACACCCATGATTTAAATGTTGTCTGCTTGGTCAAATAAAGATGCCCTTTATAGGAAATCTCTTCATTTTCCCAAGTGTATCCCTGATATGCATGGGGTTGCATTTGAAGTTGTTGGATCAGGCTAAAAATCTTGGGATTTGTTAACCATTCTCTGTGGACATCATCAACTAGTCTGCTAATATGAAAGAGAGTGAAAAGAGGGACCCTTCCTCTTCGTACTTCTGAGAGAGAACATTTGTTACCAAATTCTCCTTTCACTTCTTATAAATCATCTCATAGTCATATCCAAAAATTTTGGTGACCCATTTTTGTTGCTCGAGGAAAGAAATCATTTTCTCCATGAAGAATTTCAAGCTACGATGATTGATTTTAATCTGGAAACATTTCTTGAGTAGGTATGGGCGCCATATAATCATAGCCTGCAATATATCCATCATCTCATTTTCATAAGTTAATTTTCCTAAGTGCCTCTCACAAAGTTGTTTGCTGGTAAACGCCATTGGTCGCCCCTCTTACATAAGTACTTCTATGATGACTTTATTCAAGGTTTCACATATCAAGACAAAGGTTTCAATGAAGTGAATTAGAGTGAGTATTGGGATTGTACATCTAGAATTCTTCAATTCCTAGAAGGCCTATTCTGTGAGATCATTCCAACTGAAAGAAATTGTTTTGAGAAAGGTTGTGAGGGTCATTGCAATCTTACCATAGTTCCTTATGAATTTTATATAATAATGAGTCATACCAACAAAACCTTCATCACTTCAATTTTCTTTTGATCCACACACACACACCATCATGACTAACAATATGGCCCAATATTCCACTTCAAAGACACCAAATCCACATTTGGATCTCTTAAGAAATAGTTGATGATCAATGTGTAGTTATAAGGCTTGATCCACATGAGTGCCATGGGCTTGCCAAGTTTTACTATAGATCAATATATCATAAAAAAAGACAATGACAAAATGATGCAGACAAGGTTTAAATATTTTTTCCATGAGACTCTAGAAGGTGGAAGGTGTATTTCAAAGGCCAAAGGGCCTTGCCAGCAAATCATAAAGGCCTTCACGAGTGAGAAAATAAGTTTTAGGAATATCCACTTCTTTCTTGTGAATTTAGTGATAGCCTAAGTGGAAATCGAGTTTGGTGAATAATTGAGCACCCTTGAGTTCATCCAAATGATCATCAATGACTGGAATGAAAAATTTATCCTTGAATATCGTATTTTTCAGAGCTCAAAAGTTAGGACACATGCACCAAGTTCCTTCTTTCTTAAGGATCATGACGATCAATGACAAATAAGGGATGGTACTAGGGAAGAAGACACCAATAGTTAGAAACTCCTAAACTATCTTTTCGATTTCATTTTTTTGGGGAAAATGGATGGTGATACAAACATACATTGGGTGGGAGGCTACTCATTATGAGTGGAATAAAATGATCATGCTCACCTCAGGAGGGTGGTAGTCCTTTGGGAGACTCAAAGATGGATTGGTGTTTGGATAAGACTAATTGCATGCCAGGATGAATGGGTTGAGAAGGTGTCTCAAAATCTTAAATGGAATGGAATTGATCCACAATGCTTGAATGCCCCTTTTTAAGAATCTTTTTCATATGGTGAGACATAATGATATTAGGAGTTGTAATTCCTTTAAAAGTGTAGCTATGCCCCTCCTATTGGAAATGCATGTGTAATTCATGAAAATCCATTATGATGTGGCCTAATGTCCATAATCATCATAGGGGAATGTCTCCAATGAATAGATGAAGGGCCTCTATGAGTACAACTTTAGATTCATCATCATAAATGCCTTCCAAAATGGACATAAATAGTTTTTCCTCCTTACATTTATGCCCGGGGAAATATTTCTCATCACAGTTGTAGCAAAGACATTTAAGTTGGTTTTGGATTGGGTTAACTTGTGGATCTTACGAGGTGGATAGGATTAAGAGGGATTGGTGGGGGAGGGAGGGGAATAGTGGGATGGGGGTGTGGAATGAATGGAGTATTTTTATTTAAAAATTCACCACCTATTGGGATTCCTAGGATTTATGAGAGGCTTCCAACCAAGTAGTAGGATGAGGAATTAAGACTTGTGCATGTATCTCTTTTTTTAAATCACTGATAAATCATTCCTTGAAAAATGTATCAGATATGTCATCAGGGCAGATGGCCAACTACTCAAAAGTAGAGATTAATTCTTCGACTTTGCCAAATTGTTTAAATATGGTCAATTGTTTCAAATAATGAGTGCTTGTTTCAAAGCATGCATAGAGGTCTAATACAAATTGTGTCTAAGGAATATAATCCCCATGGGATTTCTTATTCCATTGACACCATTGTTAATGTTTAGGATCCAAATATAAGACACCTTTGTGAAGTTTCATCAAGTCATCGGTGATGCCATGTAGGAAAAATTAATGTTCCATTTGAGTGACCTAGCCTATGGGGTCATACCCATCAAATTTGTTGAGATCAAATTTAGGAAGTGTGTAACACATGTGATTCATCTAATTACGAATAACATGGGTGGAATGATTCCCACTAGGATTGGATGATTCAACCCCTTCCTTTTGGGAAGGTTGGTCCATCCATTTATAACCCAAGGATTGTGAAGTGAGGATCTGGTTTCGCATCACCATGAGTTTTTACATCTAGTTGGGTAGTGACTCTAGGTTGTCTAGCTTGTCACGAATGGCATCAATATTTTACTAAGCATAGGAGTGGTTGTGGTCTATTTTGTGTTACAACTCACCACACAAAGTTTCTAAATAGGATATTTGGTGGAGAGACATATGCCTCGAGTGGTATCCATATAGATATGGGTCCATTAAAAAAAGGTTAAATGAGAGTGGTACCAATGCGATCAACATTATGTCTTGGGTATGTTGAGATAAAGGTGGTGTGGGTAGGTCCACCAAAACGACTTACTAGACAGTGGTATCACGACAATCAAATCAAAACAAGGATTTTGGTGAGATAGGTCTCAAATAAGGGTGTGGGAAATACCCAAACATTTTTTTGGCTACCCTTGGTGAAGTTTTACTCCCACCTCAATATTATTGCACTGAAAAAATTCCCAAATTCTCAATACTGCAATTTGTGTAGGAATTTTGTGAAATATCAATGGAAGACATGGTTTCCAGGGTCTCAAGTGCAGGGGAGTGTTAGAAAAACAAGACCGCGGAGCAATAAAATAAAACAAATGCAGAAACAAAACACAGAAGACACACAATACAAGAGAGACACAAATTTACGCGGTTCACCCAGTGTGGGCTACGTCCACCAGAGAAATTGCCAGGTCCTTCCTTTATTATTATCCAGCAAATGAAGGGATACAACCTACAACAAAACCCGTTGCAACTTCCTCTTCTTTCTCTCACAGTCTCCTCTCTCAGAATACAATATTCACCATCATCCATAGCCACAATACATTTCCCTCATAAAAGAGGGTTGTCTTCTAGGGAAAAAAACCCTAACATAATCTCTACCGTTAGATCTGCGACCTTATAATGAACGGTCCAGATTTACAATGAAATTACAATATACTTTTACAAGGCAATTTTTGATTCGGGGGCCCGCTGCCCCCGAACCCTCACTAGGGGCCCACTTGCCCCCAGACCCCCCAGCCGGGGGGATAGCCCCCCTGGACCCCGTAGAGGGGGTACCCCCCCTCTGCACTCCCCCATGTGGAAGAGTGTACATACTTCTGGGGTGTAAATACTTCATGGGGTATAAACACGGCTGAAAGCAAGGACCTATGAATCAGGAAGATAATCAGGCTCCACAACCAACAATCTCCCACTTGGAGACTGATCTCAACAATTCCACCATTGCTGTATATGTTGGACTCTGAACCTTCTTGGACCTGGCAAATTTCTCATTTTCATCTTCATTCTTGAAGACCAACTGAAACTGAGTAGGAACTCAGTTTCTCCCTGGTTACTCCCTTTGTTAACATGTCTGGAGGATTCTGGCTAGTGTGTATCTTTTCCAGCTTCAATTATCCATCTTCCAAGGCGGATCGTATGAAGTGGTACCTCAACTGTATATTCTTAGTCTTCGAATGGAAGGCTGATTTCTTTGCAAGGTGAATGGCACTCTGACTGTCACAGTACAACCGGTTGTTCTCCTGCTTCTTTCCCAATTCCTCCATAAACCTTTGTAACCAAATCATTTCTTTACTAGCCTCTATAGCAACAACATACTCTGCCTCTGTTGT
>ML783012.1:760156-804888 GCA_009831015.1 Picea engelmannii
GGATAGCCCCCCCGGACCCCGCAAAGGGGGTACCCCCCCTCTGCACTCCCCCGTGTGGAAGAGTGTACATACTTCTGGGGTGTAAATACTTCATGGGGTATAAACACGACTGAAAGCAAGGACCTCTGAATCAGGAAGATAATCAGGCTCCACAACCAACAAGGAGTACTAGGAGCTATAGCTCTCTGATATTCATACAAGGTCCAATAGTACTACTTAATCCAATTTCTCAAGGAACCAACCAAGGAGGCTCGACCATACCCTTTGTCGTACTACCCAATTACTAGAGAGTAATATTTCCGAGTCATGTTCTTAGTGCACTGTGGCAACAAGATGATTGATTGGCTTATACAAATTTGATTTCTGGTAACCTAGGGGACTTCTGATATACCTGAGGGTATGTGGAAGTGAAACTATGTATACAAGTGTTGTCTAACTATGTGGTACTAGTTGAAGTGGTACAAACAGGGTTTATAAGGGTGCCCAACTAGGTGAAATTACTTGTATTTCTTATGTGTTTTCTTCCCCAAATGCAAATTTACCCACTAAACAATAGATCATTGTGTTATTTATAGACACCAAAATATGTCTCTAACCTAAAAAATTCTCTAAAAAATTGGGCTCGAGAAAGCACTCTGATAATACTCGTGGTGTTCTTTATTAGCAAAATAGAATATTCATTGTAGAAATAATAGAATATAGCAAGATTTAGAAAATAAATGATATATTATGATGTCAATAGCCAATTTTAGAAGAGCCAAATACCACAAATAACAATACCTTTATTGGTCAAAGCAGTGTTCACTTGTCTCTTCAAGGGGGAAACCTTCAAATGAGTAGAACTCTAATTACAATATGCTTTACAAGACAACCCATTACCTTGCTTCTACTTCATTATATAGTTTCTATCTAACCTCCTAGGAACTTTCTAGTAGGAGAAACCTTCTAGTATGTTTTTTTACAATGATTTGTTTCATAATATATCTACTATGCAAGCCTTATTTAATAGATATGGTCTCAATACATAGTAACCTATCTATCTATTTAAGGGGTTAGGGCATGACCCTAACATATTTTTCTTAACCCATAAAGTCTTTGATCAAGGGTTTGACTAACCCTTGATTGAGATATTTTGAAAATCCTTGTTAGGTGTTTGATAAAGATTTATGATAACCCTCGATCAAGCTAAATTGCTTGATCAAGGGTTTAAAACCTTGAAATCTAGCCCTCTTGTTGTAGAATTTTCTACAACTACAACTTCTAAGGGGTAAACTCCCTTCACCTCTTTCATATTAGCTGGCAGACTTGATGACAACGGATTTGTTAGTGAATCCTCTATCCAATGACATATCATTTTCACACTTTCAATTTCATATTATTTTTTTAATTTATTTTCTTTTAAAACTTATACTTATTTTTTCCCCCATAATTCCAAAGGTGCTTGAGAAAAAGCAGTAGCATAAAACTATACAACCAAAAAATTAGAAAAAAATGTGGGATCCTTGTGGATGTTTCCTCTTCAAAATGGTATTTTTGGTTTTTGAATTATGTAAACAATAGGGAAAAATTGACATGAATACAAAGGTGTATAAAATGAAATTCAATTATTAATTAGTTGGCTTCAATAAAAAAATACAATTTTCTAAAAAACAAATAAGTGGGATCTATTGTGTTTTGTGTAGATTGGGCTCATATATTTTCTTTTTAAAATTCATACATTGAACATTGAATTAGTTGAAGGGAACAAAATTCACTAGTTAACTTTTTCGGAAATTTGTAAGGACAAACATTTAATTAAATGCAGATTTGGGACATTAAATGACATTAATATTTTTTGAATAAAATATTGTTAGAAATAAAACACAACTCCCTACAAATTGTTTTTTATTGTACATCAAAATTCACAAGGCATATATGAGTTTTGAGGGCTTCAATTTTTTTTTGTATCTGGCGGAAGTAGCAACTGGGTCGGTCTCGTACTCGCGTGACACAGGGTCGATTCCGACCGCTACCACTATAACCTCCAGGTTCCATACATATGCCCCTTCCGCATGCACGGGTAATTCGGGGGGATTTGAACTCGGAACCTCAACGAACATAACACTTCATATCACAAAACATGCCAATTGAGCTACCCCCAGGGGGCTTTGAGGGCTTCAATTTAAAGTAATATGTAAAATGTCAAATTTTCATCACCACTTTTCACTAAAAAGTGTTACCCATTTTCATGGATTCACCTGGTAATAAAGGAATATTGACTTGGTCAATATTTTTTTCTTGTATCATGTTGCAATTCTTAGTATAGTTCTCTCAAATCTTTGAACACTGGTGGGTATCATGACCATATGGGTCACAAATATTGCATGTAGATACCCTACAAAAGTAGTATATATACTCATTTGCATGTGTCCCCACATGCTACACAAAAAGCACTTGTGTGTCGGTTATCCCTTTGTGGAATGACATTATGGGACGACATTTTTTCTTTCTTTTTGAAATACATCACTTTCTTCTTATAAATCTAGATTTTTATTGTTCTTGAGCATCAAGCATGGAGTCTTGCTATGGTTATGTTTTCTACAAACATCAAATTTCTTATGAATAAATTGTTGGATATGTGTTTTATTCTTTGCATGTAGATCTATTATGGATTTCATCACAATCAAGTCCTTTGAGGGTGATTTCCCTCAACTTGGAGGGGATGGGGAGCAACAATTCCCCACAACACAACAAGGGTTAGGAGGCAGGGCTCCTGAGAAAAATGATTGTGGGTCCATTATAGGTGGTTTTGTGCTCACGGTTTTATACCTATTGTATTCGTATATCACTTAGCATATTACGGTTGAATGTTACTTCATAATACCTGTGGCTCAAGAGTGAGAAGAGTCCAATAATCAAAAGAAGAAATCATATTAGGTAAATTTAAATCCCTATTTTGTTATTTATTAATTTGTATAGTTTTATTGCTTCTCAAAAGAAATCATATCTCTTAAAATTGAGTTTTACACTTGTTTTTATTTTCTCTATTTTTTTTCAAATTCAAATAAAAAACAAAAAAATAGGAAACCTGAGCATGGAAATAAAACAAACAGCTAGATGTTGACAATTTGATTTTTAGAACCACTTTTAAGGAGCTTGAAGTTGAAGATAAAGAATGCAATCAAAGGATTGTAATGGGACAAGACCTCATAAAAACACCATAACAAAATGTCACCAGGGTAAGAAATAATATAATAGTTACATTATCATTTCAAGAAGCTTCACAACACAATTTATATTAATTATTGTATTTTTTTTAATATCATTTGATTTGCCTTATACATATCAAAATCCAAAAGAAAAGACAACAATTACGCATGTTTCTAGCCAATAAGGGAAAAACACATTAAAGACAAATTTGTAAGTCTTGATTTTATTTCTTTAAAAACACATTAGAGACAAATTTGTAAGTCTTGATTTTATTTTATTTATTTAAAATATTTATTAATAAAGAAGATTATATCTAGCTGCTTATTGTAAACTTTAATTACGATTTTCTCTTAAGAATATATAATGGGAGGATTATGGGCATGAGTCAAAATAAAAACACATAAATATGCCCTAATGAAGACCCATGTAAAGATGGTGGAGAACATGAACCTTGTGGCAACCAAGGTAAATTATAATTAATTATCTAAAGTGTGAGATTTAATTTTTTTATAAATATTTTGTACTAAGTTAATTAAGCATGTTAATTGGTGCATTTTATTGTGCTCTTACTAGGACCTCCAAAAGAAGAAGATGTTTAGGGGTTGGAGGAAAACAATAATAGTGATGGATGAAACTCTTAGTCCTCTAGCAATGTTTTATTTGGTTTGACTCTTGTATTTAAGATGAACATTTCCTCGGGGTGGTAATGAACCACTTGATTATAGGGATAACATATTTTACTATATACATATACACAATATTCACCATTCTCATGGGATCAAACTGAAACACTTGTTACTAGGGGGAAAATGGAAATGATATACAATTTTTTGTGAGTTTATAGATTTATTTTCCTACATCTTGTGTATTGTGTATTAAAATATATTAATTATAATATAAGGAAAATTGTTGATCAAACACCTAGGAGTATTAGGATATAGCTAAGACACTACTAGGATGCAACTAGGATGCACATTTTAAACCATAATTGAGAGATATTATCTTAATAAAAGTTGCATGCAAGATCACAACAAAGTTACATCATAGTTTGGGGTCAAATTTTCATCAAAATACAAAATGTTTTTGAAACATTGTCTTCTTGCATACAACTACACCTATCTAGATCTTTATGAGTTACATCCCAATATTTATTAGAAGAATAGATATAGTAAGGAATTCTTAGAATACTAATAACCTTGCAAAACATTTAACTTAACAAAAGGCATGGTGGTTGGGTACTTCATCCTTTGTTGCATTCACAAGGTTTGAATCTGGTTTGACAACTTCCATGTCATCTACTAATTGATGCATTGTTTTATTTTCCCTCATACCTTCATGATTAGAGTTGATTCACTATACCTAGTTGGAGGCTCTAGAATATTTACCCTTACTCAAGTTTATTACCAAGTATCTGAGCATATTGCATTCTACCTCCAAGACTACAATCTGGCGCTTCATCTAAACCAAAGTACCCATGACTATGGTGGACTAATTGACAATTTCATGTATTTTTGTTGTAACAATAAAAATTGAAGTTCTATTCTCACGAATAGACTCCTCACGAGTCCTTAAATCCCTCCTTATCCCCTATAACTCACTTAAGTCCATCAAATAATTCAAATTGTTCAATCTTAGTAAGATAATTAGAGGTTGAGGACTATGTTCAGTCCCAATTTTGCAATTTCCTGACAAAATCCTTACTATCTGGAGATGATTCATACAAAGCTCTAATCTGTCAAGGTCTTTACTCATTTAAGATGTATTCATAATATCCAACAAAGAGTACAAAGTGCCTTGAGAAAGATCAACAATACCTGATATCATAGTGTCTTAGATAAAACCCAAATCCCTAGAACATTTAAGGAACAAAGGAAGATTCTACCCCTTCCCAATTGATCTAGAAATTTCTCAATCTAAAGGAAGATATGATCAGACCAAGGTCTAATGAAATGAGATTCCTCCAAGAAGATACCACTCCCAATAAAGGTATTGAACAATGTCGAGGAAAATTAGTAAAAACACCAACATGATTGCTTGAAAACCAAATATCCTCTATTTTCCATTCAAAATGAAGAAGAAACTAAGGAGGAGGCTTACTGAGTTCCAAAATAAAAATATGAGCAAAGCCACCAACCAAACTAGAATTGATGAACTAAATCATCTAATGCTTGAGCCTAAAACCCACCATCGTTGTTGAAAATTCCAATTCAAAATGCCATTATCCCACCAGGCCGAGGAGAATTATCCTCCATCATTTCAAAATGTGTGGTATTGAATACACAAACATGTGAGAGGGTGACTCTAGTTGTATCTCAATACTCACCTTATTGTCTACCTTACAATGTGCCAAGTGACTCCTCAAATGCTTGAAACATGTCATACATACCATTGCGATCATTGGATAGTGTAACACCCTGTTTCCCCCAAGTTGTAATTAATCATAAAATAGGAATTACCATGCTAATGCATGAGGAAAATGTAAATGTATTATTGTATGAGTTGCCAATAACTGACTGTGGGGGTGAAGCCTTGAAAGTACTGGCCATGATATCACTAGAGGAAGAATGTGAAAACTATAAGAGAGGGTTCATTTATCAAATAACCCCAAATATCCCTTGATAAGGATGACAAACCTCCTTCGAATCCCAAGGAAATAAAATCAGTCAATGAAGAAAGGACCGGTGGTTGAATCACCAACCATCCCCATGAATGGAAACATGGGTTGTCAGTTTGAAGTACCACAGGGACCTGCAGACCTGATCTTCCTTCTAACAGAAGGAACAGGATAGGTCGGCAAAAACCCCCCAAGGTAAGAGGGACACACACACGAGAGAGGAGACACGGGAAGAGACGGGGAGAAGAAGAGCGTAAGCTCGCAGGGGAGATGCGAAGAGCTCTCCAGCGAGTCGTGAGATGAATGCCACGAGCTTGATGCTGAGGGGCATCTGAGAAACCTCGTCGAGGCCATCACCGAGAGAGAAAGCTCTAAGTTACAGAGAACATGATCCAAGCAGAAGCAAAAACAAAGAGAGAACCCTCGAGAACTGTGAGAATTCCCTGGTGATATCATGGCTTGGCATGGGGGTGGCCAGAGTGATAAGATTGAACGCCTCTGAGCCTATGGTCGGTTGGAAGGACTAACACCCACAGTCGGTTGGTTGGCGACAACTTGTAATAGATAAGCATTTTCTTACTCTGTGTAATTTAGTTGTAACTGGGCATGAATTTGGTTATACTGTGTATGTTTCAGGAATTGTGCTTGATTTCTGAATGGATATACTGTGTCTCTTTCCTTACTGCTTGGCTGTATAATTAGGCTAGTAAGAGATTATATGGATAGGACATGATTGGTACTCGTAAATGCTTGTGTCATGTGGGGGCTTGAGTTAGAGCCACGAACTGTGAGTTCGTCGACCTTAGGCATAGTCTCATGTACACATGCCAACCTTCCTAGTTGTCTAGAGTCCCTTGGAGGATGAATTATGTTAAGTTCAGGAGAGGTAGTGTAGTTATGTACAGGCTCCCTACGAGGCAAGTAGAGACCGAGACTCACTGAATTCCTAGACTTGAAAAATGAGCACAAGGGGTGCGCGAAAGACTCTTCTAAGAGTCAATCCCAGGAGAAAGAGCGCAAAGCTCTTAATTCCTTCATAGCTGAGAAAGCTCAGGAGGGACAACACTTTTCGTAAGTGCTGGCGAGACTCAATAGCCAGTTTGCAGTAGAAGATCGAAGGCTGAGACCTTTGACATGTCGAAATCTTCCGAGCTCGGGAAGAAAGCCAAAGCTCAGGAGGAAGAGCAACAACAACCCTTATATCAACTGTAGAGTGTGGATCTGGACCGTTGAATCCTATGTCTAGGCACACAGGATAGCACGCAAGAGAAGAGGATCTGAACGGACAGTATAGAACCGTCAGATCTAGAGCGGGGACCGATAGTCGTTGGATCCGGAGATAGGTGCACGAAAGAAGTCCCAAAATCACTTCAACCGTTGGATCGTTGGAGGATAGGTGGCGAACATCCGGAAGCCATCGGGGTTTCGAAACTTAGGCGTATAAGGGTGGTGAAGAATGAGGATTCACAATCACCGAAATCGCGAAATTTATTCTGGATCGTTGGATCCAAGGCGACACGTGGCAGAGATCTCACCCATCGGAGTTTCAGCACCCAGGAAACCCAAGGACGAGACCCCTCGTCTTTGCGCATCGCGAAATCCCGATATGAGAAACCCCGATTTGACTTAGCCTGAATATGCTTCGGAGTTTCGACACCCGGGAAACCAAAGGGTATGAACCCGTCGTCTTCGCAAGTTGCGAAATCCCGGCACGCGAAATCTCGGTATGTGAAACCACGAAGCAGTGTAATGTGAAAGGACTTCGGGTTTCGACATTTCAAAAGACATAGAACAGGGGAATGCTTGCATCGTGATTCCCGGAAGCGCCTTTTAGGGCATAGGCCATGATTATAGTGTCGACGATCACATGGAGGTGAAGCCTGCACTTGGTGCTTGAGTCGTACACAATGGGTTTTCAATAAAAGGACCGATGGATTGGTTACCGAAGGTTCAAATAGGGAGAGCTAGCCTGCACTAGTCCCTCGTAGCAATTCGGGGATTCTATCCCTTGAGGAAGAGAGAAAAATTTTAGTTACCGTAGTGGGTATGTGACAAATTGGTATCAAAGCATGGTTACAACACTTGGACTTCTTAGGCTCATGTACAAGCCGCATGAGGAGATGTTGTTATCTGCATTTACTCCTTGAGGAGAAGGACTGCAGAATGAAACTGTAATTTGGGAATTTCTACGGAATTCCAACAAAGGAATTATATTGTTCCTTTGTCAAAATAATAACTACTCTTGTAGGAGTAGGGCTTCACTGACCAATATTATTGATAATACCTGAGTGTGAATAACAAAGGTGGAATAAATTGTGTTATGAAGTTGCACAAGCCAGACAAAGGACATGAACTGAGTTGTTCTGTTATAGTGTGACGATGGCTACCTACTAAAGCAGGTAGAGTCCCTTGCACTTGAGATGGCTGGTTAGGTAAGAATTAAGATCCAAATGAAGAACTCCTTCATGATTTGGGAAATCTGGTAAGGGATGGTAGGGTCCTTAGAAATTTATAAATTACTGCATTATTAAAAGACTAAACCCTGAGCATATAACTCCTCACGGTTGAGAGGACCGATGAAAATATGTAGGGTCAAATTACCTGACCTATAATGGTTAGGATCGACAACAAGATTAAGAGGAGTCCTTTGGGACTATTGCTAATTCCCAAGAGTGACCCTTGTTGGTTGTTCCCATAAGGAGAGGGTAGCATCCATATGAGTTATGACTATGAGATTAGTCTTGTAAGTAACTTTAAATCTCAGAAGAGATAGCGGGGAAATTTGGTACGCCGAACATGCGTATAGAATCAAGCTTGTGTTAAAGTTTGAAAACTCCAGAGGTTGAGCACAGAGTATACCAGGAGGAGTAGTGGCTTTAAGTATTGAGAGGAAACACTTAGAAAAAGTTTCTAAGTTTTGAAGAGTTGAAGCGTTCAAAGGTGAAGCGCATAAAACTGAAGTTCGAAGAAAGAACAAGTATGGAGGATTGAGCGAGAGAAATCCTTCAGAAAAGAATTTTGAAGATTGGATAGGATCGAGAGTCAAGATCCATTTAGAAAGAACCGAAATGTTTCGAGTTGTTCGATCTCGGAGAAGTAGTGCACTGTTTAGTTGCGAGGAGATGCCAGAATTTCGCAAAACCAAAGGGCTTGGAAGAAGCAATGAGAAATTCACGAAAAGATCATAGTCGTTGATCAAGGAGYGATATGGACCATTGATTGTCCAGAGAGAATTTCACAATTTCGGGGATCGGGAGAACATAGGTGAAAGGTCTTTCGACTTCGCGACATGAAAAATCGCGAAATCCCGATACGTAAAACCCCAACGAGATCTGAGCTGTCAGATCRTGGAAGAATTGGGATCGTCAGATTGAGAACTCCGAAACTTCACAATTTCGGGGATCGAAGGATTCGAGGTTCTTCATAATAGAAGTCCCGAAGTCGCAAAATGCGAAATCGCGACATAATCACAACCGTTAGTTGGAGAGTCGTTGGTGACCGTTGATCTGATCTGAAATTTCAACATTTCAGGTATCGAGAGTCTGAACGGACGGTGGAATTCTCGAAGGGAGGAATACCAAAATTCCATGAACCGTTAGATCTAGTTGATCAGCAGAGAAGATAAGGCTGATAACCTCTCATCACTCACAAGCTCAAGAGGAATAGTATCTGTTAGATTGGAATCAACGAGAGCTGTTGATCTAGAGCTTCGAGGTTTCGTCTATTAGGAAAATAGAAGCATCGACTTTCCAAAGTTGTGCCAGGTAAATCATCGATTCAATCAAGGTCGTTGGTTAGCGGATGACCTGAACCGTAGATCCGGTGTAATTGGATCTTCGAGAGTCAGAGGTTTAGAAGTCAACGGGCAGAGTTTTGAGGACTCACATGTCACAAAATCCCGACATCCAACCTGAGCCAATGGATCGAGACAGGAAGTGGATCGTTGATCTGACGCATACACATTTTGGGGATTTGAAATCGGGAGTTAAGGGGTGAAGACTATGCCAGAATCCAAAAAGGTGGAAAGCCGAGATTTGATCAGGACCGTTGATTGCCAAAGAGATATAGACCGTGGGATCCAGGTTGTTGGACCCTCGTGGATCAGAAGTTTTGGGAAATGGTGGAGTGTTGTCCACAGATTTGTTGAAACACGAGATCCCGACGCGTGTCTGGGAGTCGACCCCAGGTTCCGAGCGAAGGGTCATGTGAATAAAAGAGCCGAGAAAACCTTAGATTCGGTCTTTCGGGTTTTCTGATTTCGAGGATCGAAGAACCAAAGTTCCTTGCAACATGAATCCCGAAATTGTGAAACGCGAAGTGCCTTTTAGTTCGGATCGTGGTCACTGTCGGTGGTCGCGTGAGGAGAAGGCGTGAGCTAGTATGATGAATACGCCTGAGTTGAATGCAGTGTGAAGCTTCATAATAGGAAGCCTGATATTAATACCAGTAAGGTATGAATGATACTAAACGTGCAAAGTAATGCACACGTATGGTGTAAGAGTATAGTTATAGGCACGATATGGTTTTTCCCGATGAGCGAAATATATAGCAAGTACTGCTTTTGCCAAGGTTGAATGAATACTATGGAGGCATAGATGACTCCATTCTGGGGAGTCATGAAAGTTCTGTTCCAAATAATAGCCTGAGGGGAATGTATTCCATTTCCTTAGGAAGTACCAATATAATTAGATGAAAGAGTAAATGAGCAAAGATGCTCTCTTGTCATAACAAGAGTCAAAGATGCATGATTATATTCCTTAAGGGGACTGAATCTGAATTGATTGATCTTAACAGTAAAGATGCATGTTTATATTCCTTAAGGGCAATATTTAGTAAAAAGCTAAAACTAACTCAAGGCTGAGGCCATCACAAATAGTGATGGATATGCAACAAGGAAGTTGCATGCCAAAGGAGTTCCCGGTGGAGGAACTGTGTAAGGAATTTGTCAGAAGAACAGAGTCACAACCCTAATAATTGTTGAAGGTTGGACAATGGGCTGCAAGGCCTATCCATATATAAGAAACCTGGATTTCATTTTGAAAGAATCATGTAATTAATAAGAAGACTAACAACTGAATATGGACCATTCTTATAACCGAATGGAAGTGTATAGGATGCACATGTTCATGATTCATTATGAGCAAAGAGTTGCTATTAAAGCATGTTGCGCTATCCCAAAAAGGGTTAGGGTGAGGCCTAACCAAGGCTGCTCAGAGAAAGAGCAGTTGCGGAAACCGGTATAGTTGGTAAGAGGCAAGTAAACCCCCTGAGTATGATTAAATGAATAAATGAGTACATTTCACTGATAAGGCTTGGTTGAAGCTATGATTAAGAAAACGCAGTGAGACCTTAGAGATAACTCGACTAGGCTGAAAAGCCCCAGACAATGTAGAAAGAATTTGAAGAAGGGGAGAGCCCTCATTTCTTTCCTTGCTGTGCATTATGTTTTCTATGGGATGAGAAAGCTAGTACATTGATGAACGAAAAATGTTTTGACACCATAGTAATGATGGTTGTAATACTGTGAAAACAATTGAGAACTGTTGTGTTGCACTTATGTAAACATTTGAGGATGGTTATGAACTTGAATGTTATGATACATGCATTTGGTTTAATATTATGACTAATGTAATTGTGTCTATGAGGATGCATGTTGTGTATAGAAATAAATTGGAGCTATGGGGAAGACAATTGCCAATGATGGGCAACCTCAAACAGAGAATGACCAGGAGAAGGTTGCGAGTGAAATATTGTTGATAGGGTTGTAAAGCCCCCCATAAAGCACTAGTGATGAGGTAAATAAATAAATAACAAAGAAGGTGCTAGCATCCAAGAACCAGTATAAGATAATCGTGCCTGTGTGGCACAAGGTATGAAGGGATTTGGTAGGAACCCCTTCTGAAATATTTTATTGTCTTAGTGTTATGCATGAATTTTGAAAGGTAGTGCTATGCCTTGGATACCCAAGTAAGGTATGGCTCAGGAAGGAGAACATGAATGATGGAGGTATGAACCTCTGGTAGTAAACATTGTTTGTAACCCTTGGAAGAATTCATGAACTGATATGTCATGAATGCATGGACAATCAAGGAATGCGTAAAGGCATTCATGTGATTTTTTTGAGTTCATGTGTATTGATTTGGGATCGTGATCGACCTATAGCAGGCAGTATGGTCCTGCTGTAAGAATGAAAGAAAATTGAATAAACCATATGAGGAAAAGGTTGGTTAAATTGTAACACCCCATGGCCAAGAATCGGTCATAAAGTGTGGCGAACTTGAATAACAATGCAAGAGTGCATTGGGTATGAATGTGGCCATGGATAGTGGCACATTTGTTAAAACCTTTTGAAATGTTGAATTACGTTTTGAATATATATATATATATATATATATATATATATATATATATATATATATATATATATATATATATATACACATACATGGAAAATCTAACAATTTGTTTGGCTGATTGAAGAATAAATTGCAGGAAGCAGAGGGTCATGGATATGGTAGTAAGGTAAGCCCATTAAGAAATATGCCCAATTCCTACAGTATTGTAAGTCCATAAGGAAGACCAATTGCCTACTGAGCCAAACCGTTATGGGAAGGAAAGTCCCATAATTATGAATTTGGTTCCTGTGCAGAACAAATTTGAAAACAAATTGTGAGATTGGGAAAATCTGTAGGTGAGAGATTTGTAATAAAATTCTGAAAGTTAGAATTTATAATGATGTCTCATGAATTTTGTATACCTTTGATACAGGTGAGAAGAAAAGACATGTCCAAAAAGGACAGATGAGGGTTGTCAAAGTTGAAGATGATGAACATGGCTACTACTGAGCCGTGAAAACCCCGTGATAAGCCATGATCGCCTGAAAATTATTGTGTTGAGGTAACACAAGCCGGAGGTACGCCTCGACGGAGCAAGTCTGAGGGACGCTTCGACTGTAAGACTCGATAGAGTCTCTAAAATTTTCCTGTGCGAGAAAACCTTGGCAGGGCAAGATGGATCGCCCGAGGGACTATATAACAGTGAAGGGGATGCCTGAGCCTATGCCTAGAGGGTGAGTGACCGCAAGGAAGAAGAGACCTTAATAATTCTTGTAAACTATTAGGATCATGCACACAATGGGTAGTTTCCCGTGTGGAAAAACCTTGGAAAGGAAGATGAAATCATGATAGCTCTTGTGAACTATTGAATTGGAATCATGCACCCCATGGGTACATCAAGGAAAGCGACGAGCATGGATAACAAAACTACCATGTGGATACAGATTCACAAACTGCACATATAAGTATTGTGCCAAGATGATAAAATTTTTCCTTTTTAATTTTGAACAATCGTAAGATGTTTTCGCACAAAATTGTGGTTAATATGCTTGTGTCCATGAATTATTGAAGGCAGATGACGAAGACTCAGATCTTAAAAAGGACCTGACCGAAGATGAAGGTCAAGACTTCTGAAGTGGCCGAATGAGAAAGGCATGACAGGTGTTTTGAGAAAGAACACCGAGGACGATGTTCCTTTAAGGGGGAGGGAATTGTAACACCCTGTTTCCCTCAATTTGTAATTAATCATAAAATAGGAATTACCATGCTAATGCATGAGGAAAATGTAAATGTATTATTTTTTGAGTTTCCAATAACTGACTGTGGGGGTGAAGCCTTGAAAGTACTGGCTATGATATCACTAGAGGAAGAATGTGAAAACTATAAGAGAGGGTTCATTTATCAAATAACCCTAAATCTCCCTTGATAAGGATGACAAACCTCCTTCGAATCCCAAGGAAAGAAAATCATTCAATGAAAAAAGGACCGGTGGTTGAATCACCAACCACCCCCATGAATGGAAACATGGGCTATCAGTTCGAAGTACCACAGGGACCTCCAAACCTAAGCTTCCTTCTGGCAGAAGGAACAGGATAGGTCGGCAAAAACCTCCCAAGGTAAGAGGGACACACACACGGGAGAGGAAACACGGAAAGAGACAGGGAGAAGAAGAGCGTAAGCTCGCAGGGGAGATGGGCAGAGCTCTCCAGCGAGTCACGAGCTTGATGCCGAGGGGCATCTGAGAAACCTCACCGAGGCCATCACCAAGAGAGAAAGCTCTGAGTTACAGAGAACATGATCCAAGCAAAAGAAAAAACAGAGAGAGAACCCTCGAGAACTGTGAGAATTCCCTGGTGATATCATGGCTTGGAACGGGGGTGGCCAGAGTGCTAAGATTGAACGCCTCTGAGCCTATGATTGGGTGGAAGGACGAACACCCACATCCAGTTGGTTGGCGGAAACCTATAATAGATAAGCATTTTCTTACTTTGTGTAATTTAGTTGTAACTGAGCATGAATTTGGTTATACTGTGTATGTTTCAGGAATTGTGCTTGATTTCTGAATGGATATATTGTGTCTCTTTCCTTACTGTTTGGCTGTATAATTAGGCCAGTAAGAGATTATATGGATAGGACATGATTGGTACTGGTAAATGCTTATTTCCTGTGGTGGCTTGAGTTAGAGCCACGAACTGTGAGTTCGTCGACCTTAGGCATAGTCTCATGTACACATGCCAACCTTCCTAGTTGTCTAGAGTCCCTTGGAGGACGAATTTTCTTAAGCTCAGGAAAGGTAGTGTAGTTATGTACAGGCTCCCTATGAGGCAAGTAGAGACCGAGACTCACTCAAGTCCTAGACTTGACAAATGAGCCCAAGGGGTGCACGGAAGACTCTTCTAAGAGTCAAGCCCAGGAGAAAGAGCGCAAAGCTCTTAATTCCTTCATAGCTAAGAAAGCTCAGGAGGGATAACACTTTTCGTAAGTGTTGGCGAGACTCAATAGCCAACTTGCAGTAGAAGATCGAAGGTTGAGACCTTTGATGCATCAAAATCTTCTGAGATCGGGAAGAAATCCAAAGCTCAGGAAGAAGAGAAACAACAACCCTTAGATCAGTTGTAGAGTATGGATCTGGACTGTTGAATCCTACGTCCAGGCACACAGGATAGTGCACAAGAGAAGAGGATCTGAACGGATGGTATAGAACCGTCAGATCTGGAGCGGGGACCGACAGTCGTTGGATCCGGAGATAGGTGCACGAAAGAAATCCTGAAATCACTTCAACCATTGGATCCTTGGAGGATAGGTGGCGAACATCCAGAAGCCACCAGGGTTTCGGAACTTAGGCATATAAGGGTGGTGAAGAACGAGGATTCACAATCACCGAAATCACGAAGGTTATTCTAGATTGTTGGATCCAGGCCGACACGTGGCAGAGATCTCACCCATCAGAGTTTTGGCACCCAGGAAACCCAAGGACGAGACCCCTCATCTTTGCGCATCGCAAAATCCTGATATGCGAAACCTCGATTTGACTTAGCGTGAATATGCTTCGGAGTTTCGGCACACGGGAAACCAAAGGGTATGAACCCCTCGTCTTCGCAAGTTGTGAAATCCCAGCACACGAAATCTCGGTATGTGAAACCCCGAAGCGGTGTAGTGTGAAAGGACTTCGGGTTTCGACATTTCGAAAGACAGAGAACAGGGGAATGCTTGCATCGCGATTCCCCGAATCGCGAAAGCCGGAAGTGCCTTTTTGGGCGTAGGCCGTGATCATATTGTCGACGATCACATGGAGGTGAAGCCCACGCTTGGTGCTTGAGTCGTACACAATGGGTTTTCAATAAAAGGACCGGTGGATTGGTTACCGAAGGTTCAAACAGGGAGAGCTAGCTTGCACTAGGCCCTCGTAGCAATTCGGGGATTCTATCCCTTGAGGAAGAGAGAAAAATTTTAGTTACCGTGGTGGGTATGTGACAGATAGGTTGGTTATGAACCTTACCAATGATAACTATATCCCCCATTTTCATAGTTGTAGGTTGATTTGCGAGACCATCTGCTAGACTATTATGCTCCCTTAACACATGATAAAACTTGACAAAAGGGATTTTATTTGATTCTTGTCTTGCCCAAGATATCACTGATGCTAGTGAATAATTAGTTGAAGTAAAGTTCTTCACCATTCAACTTATAGGTAAAGTTCTTCACCATTCAACTTATCACTGCTTTTGAATCCCCTATCACAATCACACTCTGGATATGGGAATTAATAGTTATCTTCAAACCTTGTAGTAGAGCATAAGCTTCTACAAGGTTATTAGTAGAAATAACAAGACTCCAAGCTTAGGATATTTCAATTGTTCCTCCAAGGCTCGCGATAATGCCTCCCACACCTACCACCCCAAGGATGCAACTAGGATGTTAATGAAACATGTAGGATGCTAAAACAATGTAATCAATATGCTAATACTATGCAATTAAGACGTTGATGTGAGACCTAGGACTATAAAAAAAATGTAATAATGATGCTACAAAGATACTAGCAAGAGCTAAGGAGACTCATGAGATGCAATTAGAACATAAAATATGACCCAAAAAAAACAATAATGTTAAATATAATTTAAAGATATTGGTAAGACTTTTTTTCCAAGGAGAAAATTAGCACAAAAATTATATTAAGTAATAATTTTTTTTACATCAACAGGATAAAGATTAGAACTAGCTCTTTTTGATATTGGTAAGACTTAATGAACATCAAACTAGTAAAAACACTCAAAATATGCAATATTCATGGAAAGGACATTTAACAAGACAAACAAGAAGTTACTAAGATATAGAAGAATACACAATAAGAATGCTCAGAAAAATGAGTTGTTTAACTGTTCTAAGAAATGGTTTTTTAGTCGAAATAAATCTGCATGAAATTACTAAGTTTTGTTGTTTAAAATCTATTTCTGAATGCAGAAATAAATTTGGGATGCGCACTTGAATTATACAAAAATAATCACTCAAATACGGGGATCTAACAATTTCTCACCAAATTTCAAACAAAAGTTACCAGAAAATATAGAAAAAAAAAATATTTCTTAAAATTTTTATACTATGACTCAGGAAAATACAGACCCGGGCATCTCAACCCAATTAACAAAGTCGTTGATGACCAAATTTAGGACTAAAACCTAACGCAATTGACAAAGAAGTTGATAACCAAATTTAGAAACAGAACCTTGATTGTGTTGAATAAGCCAATCCGCGATGGATAACTGTGCCGTGTGACAGTAGAACGTGCACCTCCTACGGATCATAAGAAAAAAACGAGAAAACCTGGTGTTTTGTTATTAGAAAAAATAAAAGAAAAGAGCCTTGAAAGGTAGGTTTGAATTTATAGCTCGCTCATTCAATGTTGAACGCCCGGTGGGTAGCGTCCATCGTCCTCCCAAGATTGAGAAAGCTTAGCTACTCAGAATCGGTGGTTCAAAGTTTCAGACTCTGTCACGGTTTAATTTCACGTGGTAACCGTAGTGAGTCGCTACACGATAAAGCCTGTTTACAATATAATAATATATGGGACGCCGTTTTCTACATCATTTTCTGAGAAATAGCATTGTAGATTCTGCAAGTAGGGCCATCATGACCTGGATTCTGCAGTCAACCAATTACATAACGTACAGAACCTGAGTGCATTATGTGGGAATCCGAACTTTTCAATCCCGCTCAGGCCAAAACTTGGGTGGTTTAAAATTAGAAGACAATGGCTGCTGTGTAGTTGAATGGTGAAAATCGACTACAACGGGCTGCAGAGGGAGAAAACGTTAGGAATATTGAAGAATAAGTATTGAAGAAGCACAAGCTTATTTGGATCTGAAATAGCCTTCAAGATCAAGATCAGTAGCTATGAAGCCAAACTATCTGGATGATTTAGAACACAGCGCACCACCTGTGGTTGGCTACCCTTGGGTTCCTCATCATGGAGGGCAAGCTTATTCTTCTGCTTATCCCTCCACTTCTTGGTATTTACCTCCACAGGGTTACCAGGACTTTTACTATACTTCTTCATCGTCAGCACCTCCTGTTCCACAGCCAGCGCGGCGGCCTGCTCAGACGTACAGGCAGGATTATAGTCGTCGATTCAGTCTGCGTTCTTTCATGGAAACCTGGTGAGTGTAATAGGTTTTAGTTTATTTCATCAACAAGAAAGCAACTCATTGATATTCTAGCTGTTTTTAGCTGTTTTTAAAGAGATATTCTTAACCATTAAATCTATTCAAATCTATGATCAAAACCACCAGTGGAAAAGGGGAATGAGCAATAAAGTAGCCGCCAATAATGAGCTTAAATCTATTCAAATTATATAGTTCTAATTTAATATTGCAGCATAGTTAAACCTTCAGATCGTATAGTTCTAATTTAATATTACAGCTTAGTTAGACCTTTAGATTCTTTATTATGGATCAAGGAAATCTCTACATGAAATCATTTGGTTGCTTCATAGATGTATATTATATAGGGTTTCAATTTTGGATTGATATAGATGAGTCTTGGCTGTAGTTTGGAGGCTCTGTGTTGCTGCTGGATAGTGGAACTGTGTTTGCCTTGACAAATCTCAGAAATGGAGATCTGCTGCTTCAAACTTCAGGGGAAAAAACTGGGGCGAAAGAAACCGATCTAGTTTGTCTGCTTCGGATCAGCTGACATGAGAGGGGCTTTGGCCTTGTTTTGTCATAATTTTTTTTGTTTTTTTGGGTCCCATATGATTCTCAAATATGTATTTGAACAGAACAGAATATATTGATTCATTTATCCATTCATATATGATCCATGCTTTGAGCAAGCTGTAAAAAGTTTGCAAGCCATTGAATTTAAGTTGGATACTGTAACATGCGAACACTCTGGAAAGCCATTGAATTTAAGTTGGATACTGTAACATGAGAGCACTCTCAACAGTGTTCATGGTAGCACACCCCATCAAACCTAGGTCTGATATGCACCCAGGGTTGCCATGCCCATGCCCATGCCCATGCCCATGCCCCTGCACTGTAGAATATACTGGGCTTCTCTAGATGCCATCAAAGAGAAAGAATAACGATTTTATATATGGTAGAAACTTCCCTGGGAAACCTATTTACAAGCCTTGATGGGCTGAACGTTACGAGTGCGTCTGTTCACCCTGGGCGTTGAACGCTGTATCGATTGCCCCTGCTGGGATTCGATCCCCTCACCCCTGCTGTAAGTTGTAGGTTTATGTGACGTATATCTATCAATCTGTCAAAATCCAATTCTGTTGGTGGAGTCCAAATCCCACCCAGAGACGTAGTTAGATTGGTTTCCCGATTCCTGTAATTGCGGAGAGTGGCCATTGATTATGGAGCCTCACAGTGCTCATATGCGAACCTAACATTTTCCACTTTCTTAAATTACTTAAATTAGCTCATATGCGAACCTAACATTTTCCACTTGCTTAAATTAGCTTTGTTGAAATTCATGATCTATGTACTGGGAAGGGTATTTAAACAGAACCAGAAACCTAACCTAGTTCATATACTCAGGATGTAGGGAAGCATTGTGCTCACTGAGTTTAAATATTTTTCCAGATTTAAATAAAGTTAATAATAGTTTTCATTGTGATTTAGAAAATGAGTGGTGGGTGTGCAATATTCATCCTGCTCCTTATTATTGAATGCTATAATATATTCAATGTATACACTATTTATCACAATATTCAATATGGTGGTGGTTGGTGTATCCAGTGGGTAGTATAATGTATACACTATTTATCACAATATTCAATATATCTGGTGGTTCGTTGGTTGTATCTAGTGGGTAGTATATAGATTGTTAGAATCTAAAATAAATTCAAAGTATACAATATTTATCACAATATTCAATATATTTAATATTTAATATTACATAGGAGATTAAATATCAATAGTTGGATGATGAGCTATGATGTGTAATTGTACTTTTAAAAATATATACAATTTAACTCTTCATAAAATTCAATGTTACTTATCACAATAAATATTGACCAAAGTTGTGAGTATTGTAGAATGAATATTGACCAAAGCTGTGAGTATTGTACTTTTGAAAACATATACAATGAATTTGGATTTTAAAAGGCTAAAAATATATATTGAAAAAAATGTGTCTTTCTCTAATTTTTACGTTTTCTTATACAATTTAACTCTTCATAAAATTCAATGTTACTAATTTTTACGTTTTCTTAATGATTGAAAAAGTGACTGACAAAGAAAATTAAGAAGCAAATACGTATAAATTTGCATTTCTTATCTAAAACAAAATCTTAATCATTGAGCTTTTTGTCTATGACCCACTTACCCACTTCATTAAAAAAAAAACCTGTTACTTGTACGTATGGAAAGCTAAACATATGGGAATTATATAAATTTATGTGATTGTAAATGGGAATTGCTTTTTTATATAAGGATTGTATGTTGAATGAATTTGAAAATATTATATAAATAACATTAGAAACATATTCAATTAAAATTATATTAGTAAATGTTAAAATATAAATATTTAATAATAAAAAAATTAAAATATTTTATTATTTTGATTTTGGAGTAAGACTTAAAATTATTTATAATTGGTTAAGAGTTTATTTTCCTTAAATGTAAGGAAATATCTTAATAAGTTAATGACTCAAAGCCCAAAGGTATATAGGTATATAGTAGGAGTGAAAGTCTAAGCCCAAGTGGTGTGGTTTTTCTTGAATAATAGTGATGAGTTAGCCCATATTCCCTAATAGCAATGAGTGATGGTTGTCCTCATTGTGGTTTGACAACTTAATTATGATAGGTTTTGCCACCTTCAAAGATAGAAATTAATTACATAGTCCTATAGAGAGAGAAACTTGAGTAAATTAAAAAGTAGACAAACTCAATAGCTCCACCTAATTGATGGCATCTTTGAGTGTGAAACTTTACCATTAGGCATTTTAGCCCATTTTAAGAAGACCTAGAATTTCAAAAAAATAGTAGATTAAAGTGAAATTTTACTTTATTGATAAAAAATGACTACTAAGAGAGATTGAGTTTGTACTTTTTAACTCACTCCAAAGGAAAATTGTATTAATTTTTGTAGTGAAAATTCTCATTGTTAACTATCAATAATATAAAAGTTTGAATATTAATCAATTGAAAACAAATATTTCTTGGTGTACAAAATGTCCCTTCAAAAAGAAATCCATTATAACCTCTTTTGTATTATGTGTTTCTTTTCACAACACCAATTGCCTTCTACATCTTCTCATATAAACTCATAAGGGAAATTACGCACAAGCCTTAGGACATGAAAAGTTTTAACTCGTGAAATTATAGTAAAGGTCATGCCTAACTTTTTGGCATGGCCTATATTTAATGTTGCTTTCGAGAGTTAATCCCTAAGATTTGTGAATAGTCAATTCCTAGGGAAGTGACATGAAGGGAAATTCCATGGTGATTCTTTTCTGAATTTGTGGTATTGGGATGACCATTATGGGGTATCATGGGGTATCAATGTAAAGAACATTTGTACCACTATTAAATTTGACATAAACATATGTTAGTGGATCTTGCACTCCATGGATTATAACTTGTAATGTACCAGATCTATTATAATAGCAGAAAAACAAAAATAATGCAGAGAATAACAATGGAACAACACAGTCTATGAAACCAAAGCACCAAAATAATATCTTTATTGATAGGAAACAATGTTCGCTTGCCTCTTCGAGGGGTAAACCTCCAACAAAGCAACACTCTATTAGAATGATTCTGAAGACAAGACTTCTCATGCCCTCAACTCCTATTTATACTAAATCTATCTCCCAAAAAAACAATCTAGAGGAAGATCTTCTAGAAGTGGAAGCTTCTATTAGGTCTCCTTACATTTGACTTATTCTTCCTTATTACTAGGCCGTATTAATATTGGTCTTTATTACATGGAAAATATATTATTCTACCTACGTGAGGGGTTAGGGAGGTTAGGTTCCTAACATGCCCTCTCCCTTAAAAAACAACCTTGTCCTCAAGGATTGAGATGAGGAAATTGTTGCAGAATGGTAGTTGGCTCCCATGTGGCATCTACTGGAGTTGTATCTTTCCATTGTACTAGCACTTCCTTGATGGTGCGTTGATGGAGACGATTCTCACGTTGGTCCAATACTGCTTGTGGCTACAACTAGATGGAGATTTCTTCATCCAACTTGGGAAGATTGGGTTGAGTTTGGCACTTAGTTCCAATCACCTTCTTTAAGCATGAGACATGAAAAACATGATGGAGCTTAGAATGAATGGGAAAAGATAACTGATAGGCCACTTGTCCCACTCACTTGAGAATTGTATAAGGACCATAAAACTTGGGCGCTAGTTTCTGACAATGGTCAACCTTGAGTGAAGTTTGCTTATAAGGTTGCAGTCGAAGAAACTCCTGGTCCCATTCAACAAATTGACTTTATGAGCGACCTTGATCTGCTTGTTGCTTCATGTGATTCTGAGCCATGACCAAATTTTGTTTGAGGGTACAGAAAATAGCCTCGTGAACTGTAAGAGTTTGGTCAACCACCTGGAACTTCGAGACACTAGGCATGTATGAGAGAACTAAAGGTGGATTTTTTCCATATATTTCTTCAACATGAGTCATGCGAGTAGTTGTATGGTAAGAAGTGTTGTACCACCATTCAACTAGGGGTAACCATTGAGCCCACTGATTTTTCCTCTCAGATGAAAAACACCTCAAATATGTTTCCAAACACCTGTTGACAACTTCAGTTTGGCCATCAGTCTAGGGATGATAGGTAGTGTTGAGATGTTATTGGGTTCCCTGTAGCCTAAACAATTCTTGCCAAAAATTGTTGGTGAAAGTGGGATCTCGATCATAGACAATAGAATGAGGCATGAAACGAAGGTTGAATATATTATCCATGAAAACTTGAGCCACTATGGATAGGGTGAATGGATGTTGCAAAGCGCATAAATGAGCATATTTGGAAAGATGATCAACCAACACCATGATGACTGTCGTATTTCCATATTTAGGTAGGCCCACAATGAAATCCATAGAAACATCCCACCAAATAGAAGGGGGAATTGGAATGGGTTGGAGTGTGCATGGGGCTTTGACTATTTCTCCCTTGTTGCGTTGACAAACATCACATTTAGCCACAAAAGTGCGGATTTCCTATTTCATACCATCCCAGAAGAAAAAAAAATGTTTGACCCTTTCATAGGTTTCGGTAAACCCTAAATGCCCAACTGTAGGTGAAGCATGAAGCTCAGAAAGCACTGTGGATTTAAGTTGCAACTGGTTTCTTAAATAGAGACAACCTTTGTAGAAAAGCTCATTATTGTGCCAAGAGTACCCTGGAGAAGTTGAAGAATTTTCTTGCAATTGTTGGATGAGGCGAGGGATTTTAGGATCTTGCAACCATTCCCGACAAGCAGCTTGGAGCCAATCTGGTTTAAAAAAGAGAGGGAAAAGAGGGACCCTTCTTCTTCATATTTTTGGGAAAGAGCGTCAACGACCACATTTTATTTTCCCTTCTTGTAAATGATCTCATAATCGTAGCCGAATATCTTGGTTACCCATTTTTGTTGCTCCGGGGAGGAAATTCTTTGTTCCAGAATATACTTGAGGCTCTGGTGATCAGTTTTAACCTGGATGCATTGCCTCAATAGATAAGGATGCTAGAGATCCACTACATGCAAAATAGCCAAAATTTCCTTTTCATAGATAGATTGGCCCAAATGTCTATCTGAAAGTTGTTGGTTGGTGAAGGCCAAAGGCCTGCCCTCTTGCATGAGGACTTCCCCAATTCCTTTTCTAGAAGCATCACTTTCCAAGACAAAGGTCTTGGTGAAGTCTGGAAGAACAAGGACTGGCATCGTGCACATAGCCTCTTTCAAGGCATGGAAGGATTGATCAGCTGCTTGAGTCTAGTTGAAGGAATTATTTTTAAGGAGAGTCGTGAGAGGTGTTGCAATTTTTCCATAATTCTTAACAAACTTGAGATAATAACATGTTAAACCCATAAATCCACACAAACTCTTAAGAGTTTTAGGGCAAGGCCAATCCTACATAGCTTCAATTTTCTTAGGATCCACCCTTACACCATCCTTGCCAACCATATGACCTAGGTACTCCACTTCTAAGGCTCCAAAGGCACATTTAGATTGTTTGAGGAAAAGTTTGTGCTGAGAGAGGAGACATAGAAATCGATCCACATGTTCCAGATGGGCTATCCAAGTTTTACTATAGATGAGAATATCATCGAAGAAAACTAAGACAAAATGACGGAGAAAAGGACATAAAACATGATTCATGAGATTTTGGAAGGTGGATGGGGCATTACACAGGCTAAAGGGAATGACCAAGAACTCATAGTGACCCTCATGAGTTCTAAAGGCATTCTTGGGAATGTCTTCTTCTTTCATACAGATCTGGTGGTAGCCAGATCGAAGATCAAGTTTAGTAAAGTATTAGGCACCGCTCAATTCATCTATTAGAGGTCATCAATGACAGGAATGAGAAACTTGTATTTGATGGTGAGTTTATTGAGGGCACTAAATTCTAGACATATACACCAAGTACCTTCTTTATTGAGTACCATGACCACAGGAGAAGAATAGGGGTTGGTACTAGGACAAATAACACTTGCTTCAAGCAATTCTTGCATGATTTTCTCAATTTCATTCTTCTGGGCAAAGGGATCACGATAAGAGCGAACATTGGGAGGGAGACTATTTGGGATAAGTGGAATGGAATGATTGGGAACACCACGGGAAGGGGAAAGTGCCCGAGGAGTGGAAAAAATATCTTGGTGTTTGGATATGAGAGATTGGAGGTCAGGATGCACAGAGGGTGTCTCAACTGCTTGAATAGAATGGAGTTGGGATATAATACTTGCGTGACCTTTTTTTATAAGATTTTCCATGAGATGGGAACTGATGATCTCAGGGGAACCTGTTGCGATGCTTTGGAAGCGATATTGTTGTCCCTCTTGTTGGAATTTCATGGTTAATTCCTTAAAATCCATGAGAATGGAGCCTAAAGTGTGTAACCATTCAACACCTAGCACAATGTCACAACCGCCCATATCGATGGAAAACATATGAGATTTTAGGTGGTACTGCCCAATTTGAAGACGTAAATTTTCACAATGCCCACCACATTTCATAGAACCTCCATTAGTTATCATGATTTGAAAATTGTTGACGACACGAATATAGCATATTTCCTGGGAAATGCAGTGATGAATAAAATTATGGGTGCTTCCACTATCAACAAGGATGATGAATTTCTTATGCTTGATATATCCAATGAGCCTGAGGGTTTGAGGAGCAAGGAAGCCCGTGAGAGCATGTAATGAAATCAGTGGTTCAGCTTCTAGTGGATTAGCAGTTGGAGTAGTAGCATCGAGAAGGTGTAGCTCTTCAACATGGGAAACTTCAACTTCCTCTTCAACAACATCCTATGAAATGGCCATAAAAAGATTTTGTTCCTTACACTTGTGCCCAGAAAAATATTTGTTATCACAATTATAGCAAAGACCTTTGAGTTGGCGTTCATCCATTTCTACCCGTCTTAACTTTTGGACCTTGAGAGGAGTGGCCTGAGAGGCAAGTGGGTTGGGTTTAGGGTGGGAAGAAAAAGTGGGTTTTCTGCTCTGGCTCAAAATGACCTGTTGTGCTTCCTCGG
This sequence comes from Picea engelmannii, assembly GCA_009831015.1. NCBI lineage: Eukaryota > Viridiplantae > Streptophyta > Pinopsida > Pinales > Pinaceae > Picea > Picea engelmannii. Next base: position 785,486 of record ML783012.1, read on the forward strand.
AATGCTTATTGGCTTCCAACCAAGTCGGGGGGTGAGCCATGAAAACCTGGGCGCAAATTTCATCCTTGAGGCCATTGATAAAGCATTCCCCAAAGAAAACATTTGTCATGCCTTCCGTTCGTAAATCCAAGTTCTCAAAGGCAACAATAAAATCTTCTACTACGCCAGATTGTTTCAACTTGTTCAGGCAACCTAAATGGTGGGTGTCCATGTCAAAGCGTTCATATAGCTCAAAAACAAAATGTGACCAAGCAACATAACCTTGGTGTGAATTGCGACGCCATTGCCACCATTGCCATATTTTTGGATCCAAATAGAGAGTTCCATAACGAAGCGTGGTTAACTCATCAGTGATACCATGTAGGGAGAAAAAATGTTCCATTTGAGTAACCCAGGCTTGTGGATCTGATCCATCAAATTTTTTGACCTTGACTCTGGGAAGACGGGGGTCACAAGGTAGGTAGTTGGAATGAGAGGTGAGAGGTTGATTGGAATCAACACCTTCAATATAAAGAGGGAGGTCAGAGGAGGATGTAGCTTGGAATTTGGTCATGAATTGGTGGAGCGTGGAATGGACTGCATTAATTTGGCCACCTAGATGGTCTTTGACTTCACCAATGGTGCTATGGAGATGGTCTTGGATGATTTCTATTTTTGCATGAATAGTCAGAATGTCCTTGTTTACTCTATCCTGAAGGGTAGCCAGATTAGTAATCAGTTTCTAATTGGTTTCTTCTTGGCAATTGGGATCCATGATGGAAAGAGGGGTAGGTCCATGGGGTCAAAGAAAGAGTTGAAAATATTAGGTATGACAAAAATTGGGGTGAAAAGAGGAATGCAATGGGCTAGGTATCAAAAAAGAGTGCGAGCAGGCCCTAGAATTTTTTTTTTACTCCTGTGGAGTTATACCCCGATATGAATAATACTGCAGTGTTGAAAGGCACAAATTCTTAACAGGAAAAAATGTGTAGTAATTTCACAACCAGAATTCAAGAGGTAAAGTTGCATGACAATAAATATTGTCTGTTATGTTCATGTTTTCGTCCCAAGGGTTAGGGTATTCAAGGTTTCTACAAAAAGGGTTTTCCCTGTGCAATAGCTATCTGATATACATGTGGGGTCCAATAGTAGTACTCGACCCAATATCTCAAGGCACCAACTAAGGAGGCTAGACCATGCCCTTAGTCATACTACCCGACTACCCAGGTACTAGAGAGTGTCTTCTTGAGTGTTTTTATCGGTGGTAGTATAACATTCAGGCGACCGATTGGTTTATCTACAGAGGGCTTAAGGATATCTAGGTCGATCTATATACATGTGTTGTTTGATGCGCTACAACTCGAAGGGGTAGCAGTAGAGATTTCAAGAGTGGCCAACAATGTGCACTTAAGTACCACTTGTAGGTCATGTGTGTATGCTTCCCCGACCTTATGCATTGAACGAAAGATCTCTATAGATTTAAGATGTCGAAATACATCTCTACCCTAAAAAAAATAACCCTCAATTGTTTTCCAAGGAAAGTGCTCTGATACCACTTGTAAGGTACCAAATCTATTATAATAGCAACAAAAATACTGTAGAGAATAATAACAGAACAACACACTATATGAAACCACAACACCAAAATAATATATTTATTAATAGGAAACAATGTTCACTTGCCTCTTCGAGGGGGAAACCTCTAGAAAAGCAACACTCTATTACAATGATTCTCAAGACAAGACTTCTCATGCCCTCGACTCATATTTATACTAAATCTATCTACCAAAAGAACAATCTAGAGGAATATCTTCTAGAAGCAGAAGCTTCTATTAGGTCTTCTTACATTTGACTTATTCTTCCTTATTACTAGGCCTTATTAATATTGACCTTTATTACATGGAAAATATATTATTCTACCTAAGTGAGGGGTTAGGGAGTTTAGGTTCCTAACATAAATGATATCAATAACCACACTAATTGTAACATTTTCAAGGCTTATCACAATCTCCAAGTTGATGTCAATGTCACTCTAGCCCCGATGATGATGGGAAACTCCATGTACCTAATTAATCATCATTTGTGTCCATTTGATAGTGATTTAAAATCTTATGATTAATAATTCTTTGTGTAGTAGGTTGGTTGAGAGATGTTAGTTAAATCTTATTTGATGAAGGACATCATTATTTGGCACACACAAATGCATGGATTTGTTAAAAGAACTTTTGGTTGCAAGAGCATGGTTTGTTCAAGTGATAAGCAAGGTCAAGTTATCAATAGTGGGAACAACATTTTTTATATTGGTTAAGAGAACAAAAAAATGTTCTTCATCGACATTCATACCACGATGCCCAAAACTATGTTATAAGTGGCAACTCCATCAAATAAATCCACAAATAAATTGTAGTATCTCTGTGTAAAAAACAATTTGTAGGCACTGGTCCAAATCTTACACAAGTATAACTGACCTATCTCTAAAGGGACATTGCATTTCTTAAGGAATGACTTTAGAAGTTGATCATGAATCCAAGTGAAAATGTTTGGGCATATGAATCTCATTTTATTAATGTGTACATACTTAATAGGTGTCATCCACTCTTGAAAGGATATGAGGGTTGAAACTTTCAATTATGTCATTTCCTTGACTAGGATGTTCAGTTTGACGTGAAGAGTAGAAAAAAAAATGTTGAAGGCTTCCACACCCATGGGATTAGGAAGAAACATAGTACTTTTTTAATGATAACTCCCAATTTTTAGCACTTTTCAAATAAGATTGATAAAGTAGGACTTTCTAGTACCAATCATTCCCTAAATGATCATATGCAATGGGTTAAGAGGTTAAAGAAGCTTACAATGGTCAAGAATACTAGTGAATGCCAATATCTATTTAAATCCCAAATTTTAATAAGGGAATGACTACACAACTCCTTTGGGAATAATCATGTTAGTTTGGCATGAGTATGATTTAAAATTGCCAACTTTGCTTGATTCATTAGATGACACAAAACTAACATTACAATTATTGTTTACATTAAATCTCTTCTACCTACCCTATCAAGCTCACTTACATCATTGATATTACATCGATATGTTCCTATAGGAAAATATATCAATAAGCACAATATTGCATCAATGATAATTTGAATATAATGAGGAATAACCCAATTATCTATTGCACTTTGGGATTGAGTTGTGACCTTTCAGTGACACCCCATGTATATAATGATAATGCATTCTATTATTATTATTTATGTTAATGATAATAGGACCTGAGACAATATTATACATTAACATCCCCACTTAATATTGACTTAGTGGTAAGGAAGGTACATTATGATCATCCCCTCTTAATGACGTCTTTCTTCTTTCCACCCAACAAACAACACATTCTAGTAATAAGAATACTCACATATAGCTTACTACATGGTGACACAATCTACATATTTCCCAACACCAAAAGTGAGCTCCTCATCTACTAAAGAATTATGAGTGGGAAATTTCATGTTCATGTAGTTGATCTTCATCTATTGAATCTTAAATAGGTGGTAGAATTCTTGTCAACATTGTTGATCTTCACCTACTAAATAATATGTGTTAAAACTTCACCTACTGAAGAATAGGTAACTTCACCTAATCAATTACTAGGAAAGTGACAAGGGAAACTCCAGGGTGTTTCATGTTTGAAGTTGTGGTGTTGGGATGACAACAAGGGGGGTTGTCAATCCAAGGAACACCTAAATTATAGATGTCAAATTTGAAAAAAACATATGTTGGTGGATATTGTAGTTAACTCCATGGATTATAAATTATATGAATGACAACACTAAGTGCACCATTTTCAAGGCTTATCACAATCTCCAAGTTTGATGTTAATGTCATTATATCCCCAAAGGTAATGAGCAACTCCATACCTAATTAATCATGATTTGCATCTATTTGATAGTGATTGAAAACCTTACAAATACCGATTTATGTACTAGGTTGGTTGAGAGATGTTAATTGAATTGTATTAATTGATGGGAATCATTATTGTCACATTAATGCATGGAGTTGTCAAACGAACTTTTGGTTTCTTTCTCAATAGAATTATATGTTCAAGTGATGTAGGAGCATCACCAAAAAAATATGATGATACCCCTTAAAGAATTTTTGGGTGGTGAAGTGACGAAGAAGTTAGTGAATAAAGGAACGACCATGGGCTTGATGAGATGGTATACATGAGGATGTAGCAATGAGGTGATTAGATGAGGGGTCATGATGTAGAAGCAACCAAGAAATGATCAACGACACTGCTTGGGGTAATACCAATTTAGGCTTGGTTGCACTAATTGAGTCGATCCCTCACCTAGCTTAAGTACTATAGGTTGAGCCTTAGTATGAGTGACTTGTTGGAGATGCCCCAAATACACATTAGAGAAAGCTCAACAAACGCCTGATGACACTTCCATGTTCCTTAAGAGATGGGAATTTCCCAGAGTTACCCCTAGGAACCATTATGGTGATCCCTCATAGGGGCCAATAGTAGATATATTCCTTTAGAATCAGGGACTCCAAGGAGTTGTCCCAACTCCACGATGGGTTAAAATCACTCAATTCCCCGCTATACATGTAACAAAGTTAAAGCGGGGAGAAGGAATGATGATGATGTAGACCAATAGGATGGTTCCACATTGAAAAACATAATAAGACAAAAATGTATGTCTAGTAAAGGAAAAGGGGTCACAAGAGCGGGAATATGAAGAAATGATTCCATGGAAAATGGGGAGGTTAGAGAGCATTGAAAATCCTGAGAATAGTTCACAACCTTGGTCAAGAAGATGTAAGGCCTTTTAGCCATGAAGATAGTTACAGTCTACAAGAAGATAAATATAATAGTTTAACATGAGAATAAAGAGAATTCTAGATGTGAAGATTACAGATGAAGGATGTCATGGCCTGTGACCTAAGAGAAAAAGGTACTTCTGTATTGAGAGATAGAAAGAGAGTAGAAGGAAGGTTGAGAGCCTTATCCTTGTAATTATTCTTCAAAATCGAATAAGGAAGATGATGGTTGATCTTTGAGGTGGTTTTTCCCTTTAGGGTTTTCCACTATGTAATGATTATACCATGTATTTACATTTATGTTGTCTCTATTGAGTACTTTATATGTTGTTCATTTTTTGATGAATATGTTAAAATATTCTATGTTCTCATTTTTACCATAAACAATATCTCAATATTGTCACCCAACCATAAGCATGCAGCCATCCATGAGAACCGTAACCTTGACAGATATAATGATTATGGAAGTAGTACCAGACCCAACAGATAACCAAGATATAGTATATCTCTCTTTCTCCAAGAATAGTGAACCAAATAGAGAGTCCATAAACTAGAAACCAAGACCAAAAACCTAGTTGCAGTAGTTGCAGTTGCACTCCTTCTCCAAACTTGTGCACCACTTGAATTGTGTGAGTTGTGAGTGAGTGAATGACCAAATGAGCTCAAGCGCCCTCTATTTATAATGCTCTTTGTCACCTGTCTAGGCCAATTTCTTCTTTTAGAGGCTAATACTTACATATTAATTATTTTATTGAGCCAACATGTCTTCTAGGGTTTCTACACATATGTTTAAGGTTTCTCTAGCTTCTAGAACATTCTGATCTAGTCAGAGGTTACACATGGAGGTTAATACCTCCAACAACTACCTTGACATCAGCATTCCCTCCTAGCTAAGGATGTATTTAACGGTAATGGTCTTGAGCACAAACAGACCATTCTGCTGGTAGCATCATCATAGCCACACAGGTTATCTAATGATCATGTAGATTAACTCACGAGTAACATCACCATTATCAGTATCATCTGATAGCATCAACCACATCATCTCTCAAGGACATACTCCATCTGAGTAATCGGGCATGATGATGAATAAGTCACTTACTCAATAGAGTGATACAAGGACCATTCTTCTATTCCAGACATATGTCTTAGAAGAATAGTTGTCCCAACAGATGTTGAAAGCCCCGCAGTGGGATACAAGGACCATTCTTCTAATTCAGACCTATGTCCTAGAATAATTCCAGTCCTCCCAGATGTTGAAATTGATGCCATGGGATATAGAGACCATTCCTACATGAATGTCAGTCCTCCCATATGTTGAAATCCATGCCATGGGCTACATAGACCATTCCTACATGAATGTTAGTCCTCCCAGATGTTGAAATCCATGCCATGGGCTACAGAGACCATTCCTACATGAATGTCAGTCCTCCCAGATGTTGAAATCCACGCCATGGGCTACAGAGACCATTCCTACAGGAATGTCAGCCTCAAACTATTTTCTAATCGGGTCATATGTACCATATAGATCAATCTCTACCCATATGCCTTAGAAAATATCGGTCTTGTATCAACCACCCTAATCGGGACGTCATGTCCTTAGGGGGCAGACTATTCAACCTGATCGGGCCAATAATTGTGCCTCGGGAGAATATTGGTCCTGAAACATTTTCCTAATTGGGCCACAATATGTGCCTTAGGAAAATACCATTCCATGATATGTCAACAATGTGTCAACCTGGACCATTATCCATAGGGAGAATGTCTATCCACCATCAATCTATTCTTCTTGGACCATTCTCCACTTGGAGAATGTCTATCCACCAGCACACTGACTATCCATCTAGTTGGAAATCATCTCCAACACTAGTGGTAGTCTCCATGGAAACCAGATAGTAGCATACAACTGCTACAATTCCATCTAATAGAACACAATTGTGGCTATCCATAGTAGTACACAACAACTCCCCAGTGGTACACAACCATTCCTAGTAGCACACGGCTACTAACCAGTGCCACACAATCACTACCAGTGGAACACATTCACCATAGTGGCATACAACTACTGTCCAAAGACATACAGTCTCCACAACAATAAAATCATATCATCTGATATAATCCTACATCAACAATGTCATCAACTGCATCACCTCTAATCCATACTAGCATGATGTGAATGCATGATATCTAAGTTGTACTGGCATGATCTGGAGTATCATCTACATCATCTATAAGTCGTACTATCATGACTTAACTAGCATGATGTCAATGCATCATATCTAAGTTGTATGCCACCTCTAAGTTGTACTCGCATGATATAGATTAGTGCCTCACTGTGTCATCTCTAAGTTGTATGATCATCTCTAAGATGTACAGCTAGCATGATTTGAATACATCATATCTAAGTTGTATGCCACCTCTAAGATGTACTCGCATGATCATATCTAGCATGACATGAGCCCCCTGCATCATCTCTAAGTTGTATGGTGATATCTAAGCCGTACTAGCATGACATATCTAGCATGATGTCAATACATCATATCTAAGTTGTATTTCATATCTAAATTGTACTCGCATAGCCATATCTAGCATGATGCGGCTCACCAACATTGTTTCTAAGCTATACTAGCATGAACATAACTAGCATGATGAAAGCATCATCTCTAAGTTGTATGTCCACCTCTAAGTTGTACTAGCACGATGCTCCTTGGGCCACTGTATCAACAACTCCAACCATCTGTATCATATATGAGTTGTACTAGCATGATCATATCTGCATGATGCAATCATCATCTCTAAGTTGTATGATCATCTATAAGTTGTACTAACATGATACAAATCAATAGCTCACTGATATCCCATGATGCCACATATCAGTGCTCCCTCCCAACCGAGGAAGTTATCTCCTCCCTTTTAACCAAGGGAGCAATCTCCATGAGCCCCATCTTGTCCCTCAAGTATGCAAACTTTATCTTGGACAAAGGCTTCATCAAAATATTTGTAGTCTTCTCATCAGTGGAGATATACTGGAGAACCACTTCTCCCCTCTGGACTATAGTACTTAATCTCAATGTGCTTCGAACTATCATGGAACACGGGGTTCTCTGAGAGCTTCACATAGCTCTAGTTATCACAATGTATCACGGTCGAATCCAACACCTGATCAAATAGTCTAGAAAACATCTTACAGAGCCACACTGCTTCTGTACAAGCATCACAAGCTGCAATATACTCTTCTTCTGTAGTGTTGAGTGCAACGGACTTATTTTTCCTGCTAGTCCATGATATCATAGCAGATCCCATACTGAACACATACCAAAAGTACTATTTTTGTCATCTGCACTCCCTGCCAAATTTGAATCCGTAAATCCATGCAGTTGTACGTCATTGTTTGAGGCATATCTCAAACCGTAATTTATTGTCCCATGAAGATATCTCAAGATATTCTTTGCAGTTATCTAATGTTCTTGTCTAGGTTCCACCTGGAACTGGCTCAACATGTCCACAACAAAGCAAATTTTCAGCCTAGTATTCACCAAATACATCAAGGAGCCAATCAAATGTTGGTACAGGGATGATTCTACTAGATCAGAATCAAAGTCTCTCAACTTCCTCAAATCTGTTATCATGGGAGTTTCCATGGATTTGCAATCCATCATTCCAAACTTCTGAAGAATCTTTATGACATACTTATGTTTCCACAAGAAGATTTCACAACGCTTCTTTTGTACTTCTAGTGCCAAATAATAATGCATGAGGCCAAGATCATTCATATAGAATTCAAAGGCTAACTCCCTCTTGCACTGAATAATGAGAGGCTATGCACCAAGCTCTTAGAGCTTGCTTGATTCCATACAAGGCCTTCTTCATACATGGGTTTCTCTCGGGTGTACCCCAAAACCTTGAGGTTTCTCTATGTATACTTCTTCCTCAATTACTCCATTGAGAAAAACGATCTTTACATCAATCTGATGTAAATTCCAACCCATGGATGTTGCAAGAGAAATAGAGGTACATCTGGAAACTGGAGCAAACGTATTATCACAGTCTTCTTCCTCCTACTGGGAGAACCCTCTAGCCATGAATTTTGCCTTGTAAGGTATAGGCACAAATTCCCATACATCATGATGGATTGATACTATTCCATCATAGCTTCCTTCCATTCTTTCTTCTTGACTTATAGCCAAATATCCTCAAGTGTTCAAAACTTGGCTTCTTTTTGGAGAAAGCTTCTTCTAGAGTCATGTTCTTCAATATATTATGAGGACTTGTATTCTAAACATATACAGTTTTCATAGCTTCTTCTCCCCATAGAACATGGAGAGATTATGGTCATTCATCATTATATTGATAGATTCTTCAATGGATCAGTGCTTTTGTTCCGCTATACCATTATGTTGAGGATTATAGGGAGTAGTGAGCTCCCTCCTAATCCCGACCTTTATGTAGAATGTATTGAAGTCATATGAGGTGTACTCTCTTGCTTAGTAAGGAGGTTTAAATTGGTCCACACACATCTGAGTGAACGAATGTCCAAAAATTCTCTTTCTTTCCACGCTTCCTTTAGAATTGGTACTTGGTGAGATCACTTGCCTCGTCACTTGATGGAGTCATCTGCTCCATGTTTGGAATTTCCACTCTAGCTCCTTCGCGGAGCTATCGCTTGGGACCTTCCTGGAACAATAACAACAAGAGAAAAAGTATTTCCAATAAAATTTTCATAAGAACATATCTATGGTAACAAGGATCATAGAATTACCAAGGTGACCTGCCTGAGAACAAGAAATATCTCCTAGAGGAGATGTTAGTTTATTTTGAAAACAAGTACAATAAACATCTATATCAATAGTATTCACATGATATCAAGTATTCATTACATCTAGCAGTAATAGAACCTTTCAAAGACTGCTTTCACAATTTGTAATGTAGCAATTATCAACCTTGGTATGTGCAAATTGAAACTTAACAATTTGATCAATCAAACCTGGAACCTAGAGCCTCAACTGCTTGTTCCTCTAAAAGTATTGAATCCAAGATCACTGCTTGGACAAGGTATCTTGTATAGTCCCTACAAAATACACTCATGCTTTTGTTGGATGGTATTAACATGAAAAAGCATATACAAGTGCAGACCTTTGAAATTTGTAGCATCGTTTCGCTTGTCTTCTAATATGAAACTATACACCATCTTGACAAGAAGATGTTAGAAACTAAATAAAAAAGGTTCAATGATTAGAACAAGCTAGAAACCCTTAAATTACAACTTTGACCACTAAAACAATTTTGACCAAGAGTCAACCTTTGACTTTGACTAGTCAACCCTTAGCTTTGACTAGTCAACCTTTGACTTTGAATTTGACCAAAAACTCAAACTTGATGTTTTTGCTTGCTGAGAGTACCAACAGGTGCACTAGGCTAAGGTACACTAGAATATCTAGAAATTAGGTCAAACACTTCATTTAAGGTGCCCAAAGAGTTGGATTAGGGTTTATTGCAGTTGCACAATCAAGAAACCTAGATGCAAATGTAAATGGTGCCACAACGAGCTTAATAAAGAATTGTCGCACTAAATTTCAGTGGTTAGACTGTCCTGAAGATGGTGTGGGCCTATAACCTATTAAAATATTCGATGTGCTTGTTTTTACCATAAACAATATCTCAATATTGTCACCCCCGAGCACTGTAACCTTGACACATATAATGATTCTGGAAGGAGTACCAAACCCAAAAGATAACCAAGAGATAGTGTATCTCTCTCTCTCTCCAAGAATAGCGCACCAAACAGAGAGTCCACAAACCAGAAACCAAGACCAAAAACCCAGTTGCAATAGTTGCATCTGCACTCCTTCTCCAAACTTGCGCACCACTTGACTTGTGTGAGTTGTGAGTGAGTGAATGACCAAATGAGCTCAAGCACCCTCTATTTATAGTGATCTTTCTCACCTATCCAGACCAACTTCTTATTTTAGAGGATAATACTTAAATATTAATTCTTTTATTGAGTCGACATGTCTTCTAGGGTTTCTACATATTTGTTTAGGGTTTCTCTAGCTTCTGGAACATTCTAATCTAGTTAGAGGTTACACGTGGAGGTTACTACCTCCCGCAACTACCGTAACATCAACATAATATACCTAGCATAGAGTGCATTCATTGAGTGATTCAAATAACATAGGGGGGTGCTCTCCTTGCCGTAGAAATCAATATTAGAAATGAAAGCTTCTCTAGCATGACAAATATTTTAGGAATATTAGAGTTGGATACCACTTTGGGACGTGAGAGATGCTTTCATAAAAAATAAGAGTCAATGAATAGAAAATAAAATATCAAGAATGAAACTAAGAAGAAGATGAAAATCTTGAGAATATCAGGGAGTTAAATGAACTAAATTTAATGTAGCTTGAGAGAGAAGGTGTCGAAAGGAAGTAGTTGTTGAATTAAATTGAATATAACATCAAATAACGAATTTTAAAATCTACTAGTGAAGATGAATAAATTTGCAAGAGATTTGTTGTAGATAGCATGAGCCTATGCTATGTGAAGTGAAAATACTATTGTTTAAGTAGGTATGTATTTGATTATATTTTGGTGAAATTGTTGAAAAATTGAGATGAGGAGGAGATGTAACATGTTGAGTGGCTGACTCCATGTTGTGTGGTTTTGAGCAAGAGTGGTTGGCTACACCAAAGGCCCCTTTGTATACTACATGAAAAGGAGTATTGTAATGACTTTATAGGGTCATTACTCAATTTGAGTCTCCTGGGTGATGCATGGATGAGAAGAACATCTTGTGATGATGAAAAAAGTGAGACAAAGATGACATTAGAGTGATGATGTGCAATGTATTACTGTAAAATAAGAGTGATGAGATGGAATCCTTGATATTGAAGATTTCAAGTGTATATCAACGAAAGAATGGATGGAGTTGATCGAAATTTTCCTCATAAGAATGAGGGAACAATTTTCTTTGTAATATAGGGAGTTTTATGTAAGAAAATCACCAACAAACATAAAAATAACGACACCCATTAGAATAATGTTTCGATGGTGAAGTGATGAAGAATTTAGTGAAGAAAGGAATGAGTGCAGGCTTGAATATGTGGTAGACCTGTGGAGATAGTGATGAGGTGGTTGGATGAGGGGTTGTGATGTGGGAAGGAACTAAGAAGTGGCCAAAAACACTACTTGAGGGAATCATATTCCTAGTTTAGACATGGATGCACTAATTGGGATGATCCCTCACCCAACCTAGTAGTACTAGAGGCTAGGCCTTAGTATCAGGGACTTGTTGGAGTTACCCAAACTACACATTGGGGAAGGCCCAACAATGTCTCATTTGCATTGTCTCTTTCCTTAAGAGTTGATGATTTCCTATTGTTACCCCAAGTAATTATTGGGGTGATCCCTCATGAGGTCCAATTGCATTTAATATGTGTTCCTTTAGAACCATGGAATCCAATGAGTTGTACCAAATCCCCAGTGGGATGAACCCACTTAAGGCTCGACTATACAAGAAAAAAAGTTATCATTAGGAAAATGAATGATGATGACATTGACCAATAGGATGGTGACATTTGGTAGAAGAAAAGAAGAAAACATGTATTCCCACCAAAGAGAAATATGTCAAGAGTGCATGTATGTGAAAGAAATGAAACCTCTATGGAAAATGAGGAGGACATGGAATAGTTACAAGCCTAAGAATAGTTAATAACATCAAACAAGAGGAATTAAGGCCAATTGGCCATGAAGACAATTATGATCCACAAGAAGATAAATACAATAGTTGAGAACAAGAATAGAGAATTCTCCAGAGGTAAAGAATACAAGTGAAGGTTACCATGGTCAGTGGCCTATTAGCTGAAGCTAATTTTGTATTGGGAGAGAGACAAATATTAGAAAGAAAATTGAGAACTTTATCCTTGTGCCTCTTCTACAAAATTGAATAAAATATGTGGTGATCAATCATTAAGGTGGTTATTCCCTTTAGGGTTTTCCAAGTAAAATATGTGGTGTAATGGACTATGTTGTGTGCGTACATTTATGTTTTCACTATTAAAGTAGTTTATATGTTGTCTATATGTGAGTAATGGTTATAGCATAGAGTGCATCTACTGAGTGATTCTAATAATATGGGGGATGTTATCCTCCCTACACCAAGTGGTATCAAAGCTAGAAAATACTTTGGGTTAAGATAGACAACAAGAATATTAGAGATGGCTACCACTTTGGGACATCAAAGATGCAAATGCGGAGAAGAAGAGACAATTAATAGGAAAGAAAATATCTTGAAAAGAACAAAGAAGAAGATGAATATGAAGAAGACCAATAATATGGAGGATTTGTAGAATATGAAATTAATGAAGCATGAGAGGAAAAGTATTGAAAGGAAGGAGCTAGTGAATTAAATTGAATATGAAGATGTTGATGAAAAAATATATCATATTTTAAAATCTGCCAATGAAGATGAAGAAATTTGCAAGAGATGTGTTGCAGATAGCATGAGAGATGCTACACAAAGTGAAAAGATTGTTATTGAAGTAGGTATGTCTTTGAGTTTATTTTAACAAAGTTGTTGAATAATTGAGTTGGGGAGAGATATAACATGTTGTGTAGGTGACCACGTGTTGTTTATTTTTGAGCAATAGTGGATGGAAACATTGAAGGCACCTTGTTTAAGAGAAACTTACCTATGGATAAACAACTCCTCTCATTGAATTGATTGTAGTCAGTGAAAAACATCAAGATAGAATACAATGGGTTTACTCTAGATCTGAAGTATACACACTCAAAATTATGCTAAGAGAATATCATACCTTATTCCAAAGGTTGTCCTATCATTATCCTTGAGGCATATTGTTAACAAACGTAAGGGGACCCACTGATAATGAAAATGGATTCTAAGGTACCTATCACAATCTAGCGAGTGTGAATAGATTAGTTGATGTTGAACACTTGTAGAATCGATTGGTTACTAGGAGTCAATGAGGTAAACCCACCATTGATCGCAAGGAGACCTACCACTAATGATTGCAAGTCCCAAGGTAATAGATACTTTCTAGATCTTCTTCCTATATAATGAGATGGTGTTAATAGGAAGAGATTCATTGAAGGTGGGTCTTAATGCATCCCCCATCAATCAACATGGAATTGTAACCATGAGAGTATGTGAAGAGATAAATCACCAAGCACAATTAACACAAGGATGGATGGCATGAAAGGTCAACGAGACTACATAATTTTCAGCTCAGGCTTCACTTCCCTTGAACATATAGCACAACATATTGATGAATTGGTAGAATTGACTCAAGAGGACCAATGATATAGTGCAACAATGCATGAGACATTTGAAACACTCTCCATAGTGACTGGAAGAGTAACTAGTCGGAGGAGTAAATGCCTCATAATCATAGTATGACTCTTGGGAAAGCTATAACCCAACTGTAAGACAAAGGTACAAAGGTACAAATATGTGACATGTTTAAGGGTGACAATGAATAGCGATTTCCACTTATATGAATATAGATCAAGATTCCCCCCCCCCCCTTCCCCCTCCTTTTTTTATTTTTTATTTTCAATGTCTTTTTCATGTTTTTATGAGTGCGAAAAGAGATAAAAATATGCTCATTTGGAGAAAAGGAGTGGCTCCATGGAAAACAAAGTTATTGACTTAACAAGAATTTTGACCTCAAAACAAAAACTCTGGTGCAAAAAAACCATATTTTTATGTCAAAAACACCAAAATCAACCCCCGTTTCAAAAACTGGTGCTACTAGTAGCACCCCTTTTTTGCAGGGTGGTTAAAATTGCGACTTAATTGAAACAGACGCCCCGATCATTGTCTTGACAACAATACCATTGCATAAAATTGACCCTCAAATTAAAAAGTGATGCTACCGGTATCACCCTTATTGTCAAGATTGATTGCAATGGAGGTAAGCAGGATCAAGGTAAACAACAACATAACATCATGCACCAAGACATAAGTAGCAATAATCATATGCAACCAGAAGTCAACATAAATAATGGCGGGAACCCCTGTGGGACATGGCCAGAAAAATATTAAGAGAGAAGAATGAGGCTTAACTTTTAGTCATGGTGAGTCTAAATAAGGGTTCCTAGGCCTATATATGATCACAACATGGGAAACATAAGGTAAAAGGGATGCTAACTAGGGTTCCTTTGAAGGGAAATCAAGAGAGAGGGATAATTTTGCAACCTGGTGGGATTGAACCTAAGGCATAGTGATGACTAATAATGCAAGATCATATTGCATGGAAGAACCTATCACTATATGCCAATTTAGAACACGTACATCACGGTTCAGTGGATGTCATCATAGAAAGTGCCAAACAAGATGTCATCAAGTCTTGCAAAAAGAATCTAGAAATACTAGTCCCCGAGTTAAACTATGTAGTAAAATATCATAAAAGAAACAACAAAGCATGAATCATAGATAATGAAAGGCATTGTTTCAATGCAGGCATAAAAATGGCCATTTTGGACCCAAAAAGGCCCAAAACTGGTCTATTTATGGACAACTAGAGCTCATTTTCACAATCACCTTGTTGAAATTCTCACTTCTCTAAAATTCCATCACAGATCGTGAGAGATTCCACTAATGCAATTACATTTCGTCTAGACTAGGTAAGAACACGACCGTGTGTTTGATTTTTTTTTCTTGGATTTTCAGACATGATGTTTGACTATGTATTTTATATACATATGGTTCAGGTCTTACTTATGAATTCAAATAATGTGATTAGAAATCCATGTGTTTATGTGCATGGATGTTTTTGTTAATGTTAATTTAATGTGACAAATGCCAACATAGCTAGAAAAATAAATTATGTAACCTCATGGTCTCACCATGGGTGTGCATATGATGAAGGGCAAGGGGTTCCTTCTAACATATGAAAATAAAGCGCAAAACATGATAAAAATTAAAGACACTCACATCCCACACCTATGTACAAGGCGCTATGCATTCTGATGATTTATGCAGAGTAGATTCCATTTCTAGGCTTAGACCAAGGATTATTATCATCATTGATGAACTCATGGGCCATTGTTGGCATCATATGGCACACCATGCTAGGGCCATGTCACATAGAATCAAATTTCCACGCTCCTGAATCTTCATGATTTTGGTCATAAACTTGAACCAAATCATTGTCAGGAACTACACGAGGACAAATACAATGATCATTCTTGTGAGCCATCACATCTCCTTGATGGTTTTCATCAATAAATGGAAAAAATATGAGACACTCATCTTCTATATGGTTTAGAGTGGAAAATTTGGTGGCAATTTATGAAAAATAAACTCGTGAATCAAACTATTCAAGACCTAGCATTTTTTTGGATGCCCTAGAGAATGCTCCCCATTCTGAATCAAGATTTTCATTGTCACCCACCACTACTCCATTTCAGGAAGAAACGATGATCATTGATGCACATATTCCCATGGTTTATTGGCCATTGACATGACTTCTAAGATGACATTATTTGAAGGAAACTTGGTATCCAAGAAATCACGAGAACTAGGAGGATTGAAAACCCAAATGGTCGAGGTATACTGATCATATTCCATATTAGGATGGATTTTTTGACTAGTGTCAACAGAAACTGAATGGATCACCTGAGAGGTAATGTTGACTGCACTTAACAACATAAGGCCCTAAACGAATGTACTTATGAAGGATTAGGCACTACCCAAGGATCCGAAGAACCTTGTGATTCAATAATGTCTAAAAATATCATACCAATAGGGGCTATATTGGGTGTAGTGAATGGTGGAGGAAAATGTACCCATCAATGATGAATCCTTGAACATGTCCACAACAACACTATCATAGGCACTTGCAAAACCACTAAAAAATACAACACTCATTCCACTGTTGTTTCTATAATCAGGCATGCAATATACTAATTAATCGATCAAAACCACCTTCCCTTTTATGGGGAAAGCGAAGGACCCTAAAGAATGAGGACACTACAACCATGATTGCATGGAACTAACTATTCCCTAGAAACATATTGTAGTCTATTATTGGGGAGTCAACTTAAATTGAATTAGTCTTTCCACCTAACTCCATGGGAAAGGTGGAAATAATTCCATGAGGCTTAAAAGTGTGACCATCAAAATCTTTTAACATGGTGTTCGATTGTATGAACTCTGGAGAACCTAGGGCTATCCAACATGACAAGGACATAATACAAGTGAAGGATCCTTCTTCAAAAACTATGCGGAAGATATTAATCCCACATGAAACTACTTGGATTTGAAAAGAAATTTGGTGGGGAGACTAGGCCTACTTTGGTCGATGTCAAAGTTAATCAAATGAGTATTTGCAGGGTCAAATCCACCTATGGAAGACAATAGTTCCTTCTATTACATTGGGAAACTTTGGAGGAATCTGACGACAGACATGGCACATATTGCCTATACTAGATCTTCCAGAATATTGTAATTATGGGAAGCTCATGTGTTAGGATTATGCATTGACCTATGAAGAACATCATTAGGTGGGTGAAGCATTGTTTTAAATGATGGATTCTCTATATGGAGGGGGGAGCTATACTGAGAGGGAGAAGGATCCTTATCTAAAGGATCGATCTTAGGATTATCATAATTTTGAGCTTGAGTTTGAAAATTAACTTCCTGATCACACATGTATACATTTGTATTTAATGGATTTCCCCCTTGTTGGGGTAACCTGTTGTACCCATTGTGGAGGTGCAAGGATTTGATGCAACCATTTGTTGCTACTAGGGTAGAAATGGATTTGTCAGTACAAGGGATTTTTGGGGAGTTCCCAAAAATCAATGAATATCATCCATCCAGGGACACTAGTGAGTGAGATGGTCTCCATTGTAAATCTTGCAGGGAAACTTCAACTTCCTCTTCCCCTTTTGACCACCCTCTATAGCATTTTCGGTTTGATGGGATATGTTATTAGCATGTGGTCCTAGGTTAGGTTTGATGGGATTTGTTAATGAACTCGAAGCATGAGGATTTATATCATATAATGTGCTAAACTATGAATAGATCAAATCTAAAAGATGGGCATGTATAATTACCTACTCTTTAGTAACTTCCCCTAACATAACAACATCTTTAGAAATGGGTGGTAGTAACGACTTAACAAACTGATCTGCTAACAATTGGTCTTTAATTTTGGCTCTTATGATCCTACATCGTCATTTCCCTTCATGTATATGATTTGAGATATGTGTGGTGGTGTTTTGATGTACTGACATCAAAATCTCAATTCTGGTCTCGTATCGAATCGATAGTTGGAAATGCATAAAAAATGACATGTGAAAGGATGCAAAGTCACTCTACGAAGCACCAAGTAGCTCAATGAACCATTTGCCATCACTTCCAGTCAATGTACACTGGAAAAGTATCATCTATATATTGTCATCCACCAATGAGTTCGAAGAACACCAAAGGTGACAAGTCATGACATGTGTGGAAGGGTCTTCTCCAATTTTACCATCACATTTTGGGATATAAAATGGAAACTTAGTGGGAATTTATAGCCACAAAGGGTAGTGTTTTATGGGGTGATCCACTAACCTCGATAGATCAGGAAGATTCAAAGTTTCCAAAAAAGTTAACCTTGTGTTGGAAAATGGGTTTTGATAGAAATAAAACATGGCTTACAATCCAGATGGACCTTGCAGTCCCCCCACATTATTACCCCTATAGAAACTAGTGCCCCCATAGACATGAATGCCCCTAGGGACATAAGGGCTCCCAAAACAATTACTGCCCCCAGTGCTAGTAAAAACAATAGTGGCAGGACTAGTCCCATGATTGATATTCCAACCAAATGGAAAACTAGCATTCGATATTTCCGTACCACCTATAGGACTGCGAAAAAATGGTGGAAACCCACTTCCGGCAGTAAAACCATGGCTTTTCCCCCATCAAAAACAAATATGGATGTGGGCATTGATGTGGACATAGTGGGAAAAATAACACTAGGTAAACTTGTGGAAGGAAATGTTGTGACCGATGACATTAACATAATTACTGACTTAATGAGAACCATGACCTCAAAATGAGAACTATAGGCCTAAAAACCCATATTTTTGGGTCAAAAACACCAAATTCAACCTCCATTTCAGAAAGTGGTACTACTAGTAGCAACGTTTTTTTCTTCGGGGTTAAAATTAACACCTTTTGCAACCATGGCCTTAACATCATCATAATATTGTCAACGGAAACCTTAAAATCAACCCTCAAATTGAAAAGTGGCGTTAACAACAACACCAATTTTATTTTCAAGGTTAAAACTACAACTTTTTTGAAACCTTCAAATTTGAAAAAAGGTATTTTTCATTAATCCTTAAAATTGACCCCTGATAACGAACAATGGTGCTCACAGTAGCAACCCCCTTTTTTCTAGGGATAAAATTGCAAGTTTTTTTAAATCTTGAGCTTGACAATCAATTCCCTTAGAACCAAAATATTAAGACCAACCATAAAATAAAATAAAGGCACTATTAGTAGCACTCTATTTTTCTTTCAAGCTTAAAATTGTAGTATTCTTGAAACTGTGACTTAAAAGCTCAACATTGTTGTAAACAAAATC
>ML783012.1:811140-830364 GCA_009831015.1 Picea engelmannii
TGGTCACCAGGCCCTCATTGGGCATTTCTAGGGTGCCACATGGCATACAGTGATTGGGCCACGTGGCACCTTGCTATTCGCTCATCATGCCTAGTCAGTGTTGACGCAAGATGACACCTATCACCATGTCATAATGCCATGTGGCATCCCTTGGGTGGTTCCATGTGGCGTTACCTAGGGTTTCCACGTGTCACCCACTAATAGGCCCAAGTGGCCACCCAAATTGCCAAATCAGCATGCCACATGTCAGCTCATGGGTGGTACCATGTTGGTTTGTTGACATCATCATTACATCATGCTGACATCATATTTTCACAATTACCTACTGACGTCAGCTATACAGATGCTAAGTCACCCTGTTGACTTTGACCAGGTTGACCAAAACTTTGACCATCCATAACTTCTTCATTCAGACTCCGTTTGAGGTGTCATTTGCACCATTGGAAATCTTGCGATGAGCTCTTTGACTTGGCATTGTTTCTACTGAGATACGAGGAATTTTAATTTTTTCCCTTTTAGATCCTCCTGGATCATTCCTCCCCACTGAGAAGCTTTTGGGCCTCCAAAAGCCTCATCAGTCAACAAGAAAGTGAGGGAATTTATCCCTCACTCTCTGCTTTTCTATCCACCATGCTTTACTTGAATGTGTGCCCTTAAGGCCCACTCGAAGATATTCAACATCACCCCTGCGTGAATTCCTCATCTGTATGTCTAGGATGATATATTCCTTTAAATCGTCCAAGTACTCAGGACCAAACTCGTCCACTAAAGGTACCGAAACACTCTCCATTTCATCCATGATCATCGAAGGCTCATAAATTTTTAGGTTCTCTACATTTACAACTGAGTATATTTGCATGTACGGTGGTAGATCGAGGCGAAAGGAATTTGTGATAATTTTCTCCAAGATGGTGAAGGGTCCATATCTGTTGGGCTTGAGATTCTTTCCTTCTCCCTTCAAGATATCCTTGTTGATGTGAAGCCACACTTGATCTCCCACTTGAAACTGATGATCAACTTTGTGCTTTTCATACCACAACTTGGGATGTTTTCTACAATATCCTTGAAGCAAATGAACCATTGTTTTGTTAACAACCTCTTTCTATCTGTCGGTCTGTGGATCGAAAATAATACTCCTCTTAAGCTCGGTTTCCATCATTCTACACAAAAAAAATCCAAGGAATCGAGTGTCTCCATCCGAGATAATGGATGTGGACAGTCCAAAGTGGACCCATACATGGTGAAAGAAAACTTGAGTAATTCGCTCAACAGTGATCTTCTTTTTACATAGAATCAAGACACATGTCTTTCTAAACCTATCCACTACTACGTACAAGTAGTCATGACCCATTTTTTACATAGACAACCCCCCTACAAAATCCAAGGAGATACTCTTCCAAGGATGAGAAGGAACAGGGAGTGGTGTGTACAGCCCCGATTTTCTATTAGTGGGCTTAAAAATGCACAACACATACCCCTTTACATGCATGGTTAAAATTACATTCATTCGAGGAAAATATAACCTCAACAAATACAGTACAATCCAGTCTACTCCAAAATGCCTAAATACAACACAAGTGTAAGTTTCTCCAATTACATGCATTTTATCAATGGTAGGAATACAAGGTTTACCCAAATGGTAAAATAGTTTTTCCTGCAACCAAAATATTTTCACATGCAAGCCATGGATTAGCCTCTCAAATACATCTTTGAATAATTCATCAATAACATATTTTTCAACATAGCTAACATGAGCATTCTTCAAAACAACAGATGCAAAACTAGGAGGTATAAAAGTATATCTTCCATCATGGCATCTGCACTGGTACTAGTTGCAACCTTGAATGGTTGTTGAAGGTTTGGTAGAGCTAGTATTGGTTCGAGGTCGATCTTTTCTCCCAAAGTGTCGAAGGCCCTTTTATATCTGCCTCCCCAGTGAAATACCTATCTCAGCTCAAGAATTTTATTTTTATGTAAAGGATTACATCTAAAATATTAGACTTATCAAGCTCTTTGGTTTTTACATTTGTAAGCACAAGATTATTGCAAGTATGTATAACTCTCTTCATTTGACTTGCACTAATAAGTTATGGGTTAGCTTCCATGCTCTGAGCTATAACAATATACTTCACTCCATATTTTGTGAGGTGGTATTTATTCTCTTTCTAGAAGAAGATATCTTTTATGTCATAAATACAAGGACTCCCTAGTACAATACCACATATATATAAAGGAACCACATCCAATTCAACTTCATTTTCCAACTTAGAAGCAATAGAAAACCTCAATCTACACTGATTGGTAACCTGAAGTTTTTCATTATCGTGTACCCAACCAAGAGGGTAATGTTTCTGGTGAGGTATTGTGGTTAATCCCAATTTCTTTACAATCTCTTCATATATCAAGTTAACTTGCGAGCTTGGGTCAAACAGATTTTCCACTTTTGTGTGTTTTGTCACTACTCTTATGTGGAATAATTCACTTCTTCTTTTATCATTTTCAAGAGATGGAATTGTAGAAATTGAACTAGCATGCATGGAAAGTTTACCTTGTAACCCAATTGTTGTGATTTTGTCTTCATCGCCTGAATCAAAACGCAAGTCTTGTTGCATTGTAGCAACGTTTTTTTGCTTCCCTTTGCAACCAAATATCTTAGGCTTAAGATCTGTATGTAGCTTCCATTAGTGCTCGTCATCATGCCCATCTTTGTTGCAGTGAGTGAAACATGATTTTTCTCCGTACTTCTTTATTGTAGCTTTCCTCTTATCCTTTCCTTTGCCTTTCCTTTTGAAATGGTCTTTTGAATGCTTGTGATCTTCATGTACATTCTTCCCCCTGCTTTCATGGTGAGTTGCTTTCACACACATCTCATCTAATTTTGTAGGGTTAAACAATAATAATGTATGTTGAATGTAACTATGAAGTGCACCAATATACTTCATCAAAGTTTCATGACAATCTAAAGGAATATTTAAAGCAAGTGCTTGTTTCCTAAACTCCTATGTGAAACTATGAACACTCTGACCTTTACCATGTTTTAGATTTTTCCATTTCATCATGGATTTTTGAACCTAACCCAGTGGATAAAATTGTTTTTTCAACACAGATGTAAATTCAGGCCATAAAGAAAGGAGTTTACCATTATGATTACTACCTTTATGAATTTTTCTCTCCCACCATACAAGGGTTGTGCCTTCCAGCCGAAGAGAATCCAATTGGATATTTGCCTCTTCCTCTTTGATCTGTTATACATGGTAGTAAACTTCGATCTGTCTGATCCAATTATTAAGCTTATCTGCGTTAGCTTCTCCATTAAACATGGGAAAATTAAATTTCACATCTAGTTTCAACAATGGCTTTTCATAAGTACTTGGATGAAAACTAGAATGATGAGAATGAGAGGAGGAGGAAGAAGAGCTTGAAATTGAAGATGGTGATGGTGGTTCAGGAGGATCTCCTCCAATTCCATGGTTCACTGAAGCATTATCCTCATCTTTAGATTTCTTCTTCTTCCCCTTTTTTCCACTCTCTCTTCATAATTTGCATACATTGTTTCTACTATGTATGACATTCGGTAGAAGATCTTGTGAAATTTTTTCTCATGCTCAATATGTCTCTCTTCATCCTCCGTTTTCCTTCTTCGATTTGCATGTCCAATCTCTCAGTTGAAAGTATTAATTTTTTCTTCACCTACTTTGATCTTGTCCCCGGTAAGCATTCACACTCACAATTCAAGTCAAAGAACCTCACTCTGATACCAACATGATCCAAGATCTTTTCATTTGATGACCATTACATGAATTGCATTAAGAGCATAAATACAAGCTTATGTGCAACATGATTAAAGAAGACATAATCATGGAGAAAAGATGAGAACAAGAACAAGAACACATGACATGATAACAGAGTTCGTCCCAAGAATGGACTACGTCTTCGGGACCACTTCGAAGTGGAGAGGCTTTTATATTATCTCAACAATAAATTGACATAAATTACATGGATATACCTCAAACTGGAAATGGCCTGAAAATTCATTGTCTGGATGCAAAATATGACTGCATCAGTGGATTCGTGGTGAGAATTAGTGAAAAAACGACTGTCAAATCGTCTCAATCTGACACTATCACCTCCAGGCCCCTGATGGGCTCCCTGCTTCAAAATTCGTGGCACACGGTCTGCAATAAGTGCTCCAAAATGACATCAAAAAACATGTTGTACGACCTCTGGGCATGAACCTCCCCGAACTTGGAAATAAGCTAGGTTAAAATAAAAATACTTGGCAGAGGTTACCAAGCACCAAACTTGGCGTAGTGGTAACCATAGTGTATTATAGTTGGGGATACCCGGGGTCAAACCTGTGGGCTCCCTATTTTTGGTGTAAGTTACATGTAGTTTTAACAACTATATGAATATAGTAGAAACCATATTATATCATTGGCATTTACTTTTAACTCCCACCAATTTTGGTAGGAATGGGCGCTAGAATTGATGTGACGGCTTCACGGTTTAAGGACTTGTCTGTATTTCACAGGGTATGATCACTAGAAATGGTATGGCCACCGGCCAATCCAGTCATCGGATTCGACGCCAACCATCCTGACGACCGGTTTATATATGTTTTTTTTATTTTTTGGTCACGGACCCTCATTGGGCGTTTTTAGGGTTCCATGTGGCACCCTGCTATTCTCTCATCGTGCCCGGTCAATGATGATGCAAGAGGCCACCTTTCACTGTGTCAGGATGCCACTTAGAATCCCATGGGTGGTGCCACATGGCGCTACCTGGGGTTTCCACGTGTCACCCACTAATATGCCAAATCAAATTGCCATGTGTCAGCTCCTGGGTGGTGCCACGTCAGCCTACTGACATCATCATTACATCACTCTGATGTCATCTCTACACAATCATATGCTGACTTCAATTGTATGAATGTTGAATCACCTTGTTGACTTGGACCAGGTTGACCAAAACTTTGACCATCCATAACTTCTTCGTTCAGACTCTGTTTGATGTGTTGTTTGCACCGTTGGAAAGCTTGTGACGAGCTCTTCGACTTGGTGCTATTTTTTTCTGATATATCAGGAATTTGAATTTTTTCCCTTTTAGATCCTCCTACATCACAAGGGGAGACTATCAAAATTTGGCGGATTTGGACCATCTGGGCTCCTAGAAGAACCTATCCTCCTTCATAAACACTTATGAAAACTTGTAATCTTAATGGTAATGTTCCTATAAGGGACCACAAGAATTTCCAAAAAGGATTGTAACATCATCAATAAAATCAATGGGATACACAGTGCCTAGTATTCAATCCCCCCTGGGTGATCACTGTCTTGTGTGATTGTCACAATTTTTGCAATCTTTTCTTATCTTCTCAAATATCACCTAAAGAAGCTAAAATAAAACTTAAAATATCAATCACAACATCACATAACATTAGTTTAGTTTCCATTTCATAGATTAGCATAGATTAGATTTCAATTCCTAGTTATATTTTATTATTGTTTTTTACTTTTTGTTATTTAAATTTGAAAATAAACCATCTCCTCAGCTACCACTAGTATGTTCTTGGCCCTTCCATTGCGAGCTTAGTCTTGATCTCTAGAATTAATCTTCACGCATAACAAGGGTTAGTCAGTTCGAAGTAGTTTAATAACACAATCCATTAGTTTCTATTGTTCAGTTGGAAATTACAGAGAGTTTATGTGTGAGGTCAGACGAGATTTCTCAGAACTTAGTTCTCCCCATGTTGGACTTTCGACATTCTCTTGAACTTGTGTGGGAATTCAAAGGGATATCCTCCTTGTTGGACCTTCACATAGTTCAACATCCAATCTAACGGATATCCTCTAAGGGGGCAAATTGGATTAGATTTGTTTTTCTTGTTATTACTTTGCACACATATCACTTTCATAAGTGGCTTGCACTCACAACAACCACTTCACAATAAATCTAACAACTTAAGAACTCACTCTTAATAATAAAACTTACAAGAGCATTGCAATACATTCTCATTTCTCGAACCAAAACTCTTTACTTTTGGCATTGGTCTACATTTCAACATTTGCTAATCATTTCCGTTCAAGCACTTCTATTTTCTCTCAAGTTATATCATTTATATGCATGTATCTTGTATGATTTATTTTTCTAGCATAAGCAATTTCCTTTGATGTGTCTAATACGCTGCTAGTTTAGAATTTTTTTGTATCTTTCTCTTGTTTTCAATAAACTCCTAGAATAATAAGTGTGCTTAGATTTAGTTTGATATTTAGATTCTTTTATTAGGGACTAACTGTTACAAAAATATTCCCCCGTGCATAGGTGAACTTTCCCTTGGATTACTAACCCCTATACCAAGACAGAAACAATCATTTGGACACTACCATTCCTATAAACTAATTTTTCTTATCGAAAAAGAGAGGAGAAGGTAAAGTAGGATGTACTATGTTTACGACGTTTTTCCTAGCTACTCCTATCCACAAGCTTGATCCAATTCCTAACGCAAATCAATACCTACAATGAATAACAAGAAACAAGTGACTTCCTTCTACTCTAATGGATTAGGCAAAGCAAATTTATCTATGCAAATTAAATTAAACATAGACAAGCACATGAAACCACATACTTGAAGGAAATAGGCCAAGTATATTAAATGAGAACAAAGAAAACTTACAGACCACGAATGATGGCAGTTGCAACTCCTCCAAGCTCTCCTCATCCAACCCTTGCAAGAATCACAAGATCATAAGTTTGATATCTCCAAGCTACCTCCAGAATAAAAGGTTTGATACCTCTAATCTTCCTATTTCCTCCTCTTCTCCATGGAAAGCCCTCATTATATAGGATTTGGAGGCTTAACCACCATGGATATGATCACTCGCTATATCCACCAAAATGGGATCTCCAAGATTTTTAGGGCGAAAATATCTCTCAAGGAATTTAGGGAGAAAATATCTCTCAAGGATTTTAAGGAGGAAATATCTCTCAAGATCCACCAAATTAGGATTTTGGTTTGAGAAAATATCTCAACCATCCATGAGATTCTCAACCTCTCCTTGAGATTAGGAAACTAAATGTGAGGTGGATTCTCACACTAAATTAATTTATTTTTTATGAATATTAATAAAAAATTCATGTGCACATAGTATTTTGACCTTCATATGATATATTTTTCCTCGCCATTGACTAGGGATTGTGAAAAATGTTCTTTCATGGTGTCAAGGCATATGTGACACTTAGAAAGGTGCATATGACACTTTTATGACACTTGCGACACTTAGGGTGATGTACTTAAGTGTGGCATTTTGATGTGTAACAAATTCCCCCTAAAGTGTGAGGTCAGAAGAGAAACTAATGGTCGAAACACTTTAAAAATTCTTCAATGCAAGGCTATGGAGTTGGAGAAATTGGCAGAAGCTGCAAACAACTATCAAACAATATTGATATATGTTCCATTTCTGAGGTAGGAATACCTATGCTCGCAATATGATATGACTCAAAGCATGACCGCTGACCAATACACTGTAGATCCATGAAAAAGATTGACTAAGGATATGGCCACTAGAGATACAATGTGGATCCATACCTCCATGACATAAATTGTTCGTAGCCACAAAAAATACACAGTGGAGCTACGAGATGATAAAAAATAGCCACAGACCAATATAATGTGGAACTATGTCATAGTATATATATCAACATGCTCAAATGATCTCCTTCGCATCTTGGGCAAAGCAAATAACAGAGTGAATGCGCAACCTAGGGTCTTCATCCCAATACCGATGTGGTATGAATCTATCCATGTGAATAGATGATTTGATGTCGAACATGGTATAAACCACTTGATTACCGATCATTGAGGTAAACCGTTAACAAGTGCGAGGGAAATCACCAATGATGTCAATGACTCCCAAGGTACCCTAGTACATTCCAACAAATGTGAATAAATGAGCTAAGTTTGAACATTCGTGGAATCATCCGATCAGAGGTCAATGATGTAAACCTATTGTCATAAGCAACGAGGCTTGTCATTGAGGCATGTAGGTCCCAAGGTACTAACTGGTTTCTAAGTCTAATTCTTGAATGATGTGTTGAAGTTAACAGGAAAATACTCGTCGAAGGAGGGACTTGATGTATCCCCCATCATCGACACAAAACTGACACAGGAAAGTGATGTTAGATGGTGAATCAAATGAGTATGGACTAACATAGAAAATTGAAATTGGAAATACTGTAGATGGATGGTTTGAATTGAAACTTCCCTTGAACATGATGAGGCACGACAACTGACTTGGAAACATTGACTCGATGAGTACCAAGAATGTAATTTGACAACAATAAGATAAATCTTTGACTAGACGAAAAAGTATGGTGACACATGGAATTGGTATGACTGAGAGACAAGCGGATTACCCAACTGTAAGACAAGATGAAAACATGTTCCATGTTCAAGGGTGACAATAGCTGCCATAAAGGATTCCCAAAAACTTGACCCACTTCCTTCAATTTTTCCCCCACCCAGATAGATGAGTACCTCTTTTTCATTTAATGATCTAGAGGAGGATAACGCATGCTCGATATAACTCACCTTCGATAAGTTCCTCTTACTTTATTTAACGAACTAGAAGAAGTAAGGGTCTGTTCCCATATGGGTCCTTCAATGTGTAGTTTAGCGAGTCCAGAGAAGGAAAACTCGGTGGTTTTTCATGTTTAGAGAGTCTAAAAAGAACTTAAAAATGACTCCATGGATGAATTTTTCATAAATTTAGTCTCCCAAGCCTGAAAAAAGTGTAAAACAATACAGTGGAGAACTCTTCTAATCATGTTTGATTACAGTGTTCATTTTTCGTAATTAGTCTCGCGAGGCTGAAAAAGAGATAAACTATCACTCGAAAGATGCCCTTTCAAACCTTTTAATGAGTGTGAAAGGAAGCAAGATCGCTCGAAATTCTTTTCATGTTTAGAAAGTCTAAAAAGAGCATAAAGAAAACTCCAGGGGGTTCCTTTTTCGTATAACCTTTACAAGTATGAAAAAATGATAAAAGTATGCTCAGCCACATTCTCATATATTTACGAGCACGAGAAAGAATAAAGACTAAGCTCAGAATTGGTTTCATTTTTACACAAGATTGAAACAAAATTAACTATGCTTGTGATTTCCCAACATAATTTCCAAAGGTTTTGAGGGATACCCATGGATGGTTGGTACTCTGCCCCCAGCTTAAAAATATAATGGCTTAACTCCAAAATGATAATCAAAGGTTGGAGACATGTCTCCCCAAGCTTCATTTCATTCGTCGACACTTATATTGTCACCGATTTATGTACCGGATGAGGAAAAAATGTCAACTGACAAAGGAATATGAAAGGAAGGTTCAAATATGAGACCTAACAAAAGACTTGACTCGACATCTACGAGATCTAGCTAAAGGCTCGGCTCGATATCTACGAGATCTAGTGAAAAGACTCGACTTGATAGGAGAGGTGACTTTTTCATTTTTTAATGAGCTTGACACATGAAAAGAAATATGATCAAGACCTCTATTTAATTTTTTAACGAGCTTGCCACAAAGAAGAAAAAATATGCTCAAGACCTCTCCTCGATCATGGCTTCCAAGAGGACAATTCTCTAGAAGGAATACATGTCAAGGGACAAACGTCAGCCATGGCTTCTAGGAGATCTTCGTTAGATGGAAGAAAAACACTCCGGAAGGAATACATGTCGACGACCTCGATAAGGGTAGGGATATTTGGATCTAATAGCCCTATCGAAGAGATGACCATGTCAACTACCATATCTAAGTCAGGAGAAGGGAGAGATTCCCTCTCGTGCGGGGTTGAACGCATGGAGTAGGTCATTACATAATTGACCTGCGGCGGGGCAGACATTGTTGGCATGAATGGACTACTCAGGGAAGGTGAATGGTTGACCATCAGATGAGGGTCAATGAATTAAAGTTGGTCGATCGTTACTATGTTTCCGCTGTGAGGGAAGCATATCACTCAAAAGAGAGTGGACACAAAATCTATCATAACATAGACATAGTCTCACCCGAGGATCAGGTTAAAGTCCAAGGGGTCATGAACTACCATCACATTGACGTAGAACATTTTTCCTCCCAAAGTAACCGAAAACTAAGGAAGGATCCCTTAAATTTGACTAACTCTTCTATCAAAGGTCAACAGATTATGAGTCACGAGCGCAAGCTATGGGGAACCAAAATCTTACCAAGCATTCGCGGATAATATGCTAATAGAAGCACCTCCATCTATTATAGTGTTACAAATATTTATATCACAAACATGTACGGTGATTTGGAAAGGCACGTAAGAAGGAAGACGGGGTTCTTTCAAATGATTCCAATTAATAGAAATCATTTTATTTCTTGAAGGGGGTGCCATCGGGACACGCGGAGTGCCCCCTTGTCTGGGTGAATCAGTATTGATGAGGTAAACCTGAGCGACATCCTCAATATTTGAATGAGGAGTGGAATCGACAGATGACAAAACTGTATCGACCACTTTGGTTGCACTCTTCAAGGGAGGATTGGGATCGATCAATGGCAGAACTGGATCGACCACTTTAGCACTCTTCAGATGAAGAGTGGGTTTGATCGATGATGGAATTGGATTAGTCACTTGGGTTTCACTTTTCATATGAAGATCCAGGATGATCGATGATGGAACTGGATCAACTACTTGGGTTAGTAGTTCAACCGAGGATGAAACTAGATTGACCACCTAATCAATCGGACTGACCGGGGATGGAACCAGATTGACCAGTCCATCAACTAATGATGGTTTGGGGGAGATATTATCATGATAACCAGTTGGAATTTGAATCTTTTCCAAAATATAAGCCTCGTCCATACGAGGGAAAATGTGAGAGTAATGATCACCTTGGCATAACATACAAGGAAATTTGACAGTTATATTCTTCTTACCAACCTTAACATCACTAGTTGACTGGGTGTCACTAGAATGTTTAGCAGGGGCTGCTGATGTGGAAGACCACATTTCTAAGACCTTGGGGAGACCAGGGAATCTCTCAGAAAGTTGTCACCCTTACAAATCTTGCAAGGGAATTTGGGTTTGGGATTCTTCGTTTTAGACTTGTCGACTTTATAAACACTATCAGTACAATTAAAAATAGATGGTTGCTCAGATCCAACATGACCTGATGCAGTTGGAGGCTTGGTCTCTTTTTTATTCTTCTTCTTCTTCCCCTTTCGTTTCTTCTTCTTCTTATCAACCTCACTACTTGCTTTAGAGCTTTCAATAGGAAAATAAGGAGAAAGGGAAGGAGACCTAATGGGTAAAGAAGGAGAAAGGTTGACATGAGGTTGATTTGTGGGTGGTGTGCATACATCTGAAGCATTAGGTGCATTCAAATAACTGGGAAAAGTAGAAATCACCAGAGTGGGGAACAACCAAACCGGTAACCCGATGGTGAGTCCCGGAAGACTCAATGTGACAATGCATGGACGACCAACATTTCCAAAAGAAGGAAAGGTGAAAGGTTCCTTGGGAAAATGGGTTCCTTCATTGGTACTCTCAGTAATTGACTCCATTGACACTGACTCAACCTAAGGTCCACTAAGGAAAACGAACAACACAAGCTACAAATCTAAGAAGAAAACAATCAAACAAACCTTCCCACAATGAAACCACTAGTTGGTGATGAAATCCAACATCCCGAGATCAATATAGGAAAGGGTTGGGATAGAACAGGTGGATTAGTTACATTGGTGACCTACTTAATGAACTTACGCCTTGGTGCAAGTTCCCACACGGTTTTACCCATGGGTGTACCCTCCAAGGAGCCCGAGTGAGTTTGACCAACACCTGACCTAGGTATGGTGAAGACTCCCCTTCATCATCACCTTTTGTATCAACCCTACAAATATAGGCCACTAATGTTACCAACTCACAGTAATCCTCCGGGCAGGTACAGTCGGCAGTCGGGAAGGAACATATGGGAAAGAGAATTGAAGACAAGTTGACCAGAATACTACTGAGAACCATGAACGGATTCGGGATTTACGAAGCTCTGAGACCAAATGAAACTATTCATTTCTCAGGAAGAACCCCAAATATACGATCTTTCTGCTACATGGGTTAAGCTTCGGAGGGGAAATCTCCCCTGCTCTCCCGCACATGACCTTGTGTTTAACCCCTGTGTCAGAGGGGGATCTCGACTATGCTTATATGAACAATTGGATTTACCATGCCCTAGCACAAGATTCTACGTTTGTCTGATGGGTTTGGAAATTTATCCTCACAACCTATTCCAAATCCCTACACTTTAAGCTAATGTAGGTTTGCTACCAGATAATATAAAAGTGTCTGATCAATTTTATAAGCACTTCATTTTAGGGTTGTTGTTTACTCAAGGG
Source organism: Picea engelmannii (assembly GCA_009831015.1). Lineage (NCBI taxonomy): Eukaryota > Viridiplantae > Streptophyta > Pinopsida > Pinales > Pinaceae > Picea > Picea engelmannii. Next base: position 823,536 of record ML783012.1, read on the forward strand.
TGAGAAAGTGAAACTTATGATGTTTTAGACTCGACTCCAAAAGAATGCAGAATAATGAGATGCAAATGTTTTTCTTCAATGAATCCTACATACGGGATGCAGAAGAGGTTCAAATTTCTTCAACAAAAACACCCAATTCCCAAACGCAATTTTCTAAATGCAATATACTACACTACCCAAAAGGAAGAACACAATTATATTCTTTATTTGATTTTAAAAGAAAGCAAATGGAAATCATTTAATGCTTCATTACTTTCAATCAAAATGAAAGAGTCAGGCGAAGATACAAAAGACACGAAGCAAACATATTTCAAATAATGAATGCACTCGAAGGATAAAAATAAATGAAAGAAACAAGTATGATAACTCGTTCAATCAAGAACTCAAAGATGCAAAAGAGAAAGAAGATATACACTCACAAAAATACTCAAACGAAGAGAAACAAGAAATTGAAATCAAGCTAGGTTGTCATAAGAGTCCTAATCATCCATAAAAGCAAGATGTTTCAAATGAAGACAAGAAGGCTCAATGCCAGGAAACCTTTGCAAACCTTAGTTGATGAACATTCCTAAACAATCAAGAAATCTGAAATCTTTACGAGACGAAGATTAGATAAAATCAAAAGGAAAAAAGGGCCAAGGGATCATGTTAACCCAAGGGGATCACAACTAAGAGAAAATTTTCAAACTCAAAGGATAAACAAAAATGAATGATAAATGGCCAACTCTTAGAAAAACAAAGTCAAGAGTATTCAAAGGTCTCTGAGCAAAAAACTCCTCAGGATTAGACTGAGAAAAAGTGAGCAGAAAGGGGTAGAAAAACCCAAAAAAGGAGATCCACGCTCCTTTTTCCAAAGGGAAAGAGTGCTACAGTGCCCTGATATACACTACAGGGGATGGTTGATAATAGATCGACACTCTGGTATACACAGTAGAGGAGCGTTTCCCTTCACAAAAACTCAAAAAAAAGGCTAAAAACTTAGAAAACTTTGCCAAAGACTCTATGAAATATTCAATGAAGAAGAGAGAAATGGAATTAGATCATAAAAAAATAGAAAATAAGATCTAAAGGTGAGAAAAATATCATATGATCCAAGGAAATACAAGTCAATGTCCCTCCCTAGAGGAGTCGCTAATTTCTATTACAGAAATATTCCCCTGCGGATGGGTGAACTTTCCCTTGGATTACTAACCCCTATACCAAGACAGAAACAATCATTTGGACACTACCATTCCTATAAACTCATTATTCTTATCGAAAAAGAGAGGAGAAGGTAAAGTAGGATGTACTGTGTTTACGAAGTTTGTCCTAGCTACTCCTATCCACAAGCTTGATCCAATTCCTGGCGCAAATCAATACCTGCAATGAATAACAAGAAACGAGTGACTTCCTTCTACTCTAATGGATTAGGAAAAACAAATTCATCTATGGAAATAAAATTAAACATAGACAAGCACATGAAACCACATACTTGAAGGAAATAGGCCAAGTTTATTAAATGAGAACAAAGAAAACTTACAGAGCACGAATGATGTCAGCTGCAACTCCTCCAAGCTCTCCTCGTCCAACCCTTGGAAGAATCCCATGATCATAAGTCTGATATCTCCAAGATACCTCCAGAATCAAAGGTTTGATACCTCTAATCTTCCTCTTTCCTCCTCTTCTCCATGGAAAGGCCTCATTATATAGGATTTGGAGGCTTAACCACCATGGAGAAGATCACTCACTAGATCCACTAAAATGGGATCTCCAATATTTTTAGGGATAAAATATCTCTCAAGGATTTTAGGGAGAAAATATCTTTCAAGGATTTTAATGAGGAAATATCTATCAAGATCCACCAAATCAGGATTTTGGTTTGAGAAAATATCTCAACCATCCATGAGATTCTCAACCTCTCCTTGAGATTAGGAAACTAAATGTGAGGTGGATTCTCACACTAAATTAATTTATTTTTTATGAATATTAATAAATAATTCATGTGCACATAGTATTTTGACCTTCATAGGATATATTTTTCCTCCTCATTGACTAAGGATTGCGACAAATGTTATTTCATGGGTTCAAGGTGTATGTGACACTTAGCAAGGTGCATATGACATTTTTACGACCCTTGCGACACTTAATAGGGTGAGGTACTTAAGTGTGGCATTTTGATGTGTAACACTAACCCCCCTTGGCTTCGCTAAGAGTTGGCCTAGGTAGAGGAGTTGAGGATTGGATGACAACACCTTGAATCGATACTTTCCCCCAAGGACACACCCAATGGATTCAATATTTCTTCCATGTTACCCAAGGTGTGTATAAAGGCGGCAAAAATAATTATGTTCATTCCCCAAATAGAATATCCAAATGATGTGGGCATAGGTGTGGGAGAAGATATCCCACAAATTGATTGTAAGGAAGAAGTCATTATCAAGAACCCTACTGGCCTCCTTAATGTTTCCATCACCAGGTTAGTTATGTACACAAAGATCCAGTGATTTTGCAGGCATGTTAAAATATAGTTCATGAGGAAAATAATAGGAGAACAGGTTACATGCAGCTAAATCTACTCCAATCAAATAGTTTTTGTCATTTGGCAATCAGTCTTCAACAATAATTTTTGAATATCAGAAATGCACCCATTCTAAGACATCCTTGAACCCATACATCCCCGAGTGTTGTAACCTCACTATGATACTTTAAGTAAAATACCATATGCCAAAAATTAGATTTGTATCACTAAGTTTAAAAGAAATCCATAAAAAAAATCTTCAATATTGTTAACACCATTTAAAATCTAATCTGGATCATGCTTTCATTTTTCTTCTTCTTTTCTTTTCTTCTTTCAGGATTTTCACATATATAATAGAGTGGACCTAGGAGCTAATTCCATCAGGCTCCATGATCATATAGGGGCTTTTTCTTTCAAGCTCCATGAGCCTTAGATATCACTTACAACTAAATTGAATTAGTGAGGCTCCTCTCGCCCACCCATCATTTCTTTTGTTGGATGATTATCAATATTAGTGAAGGAAGCATGGAAAGCATCAAAATCTGCCTAATTTTTCAAAATCCATTCTAAATCATTATTTAAAACATGACTACAAGTTGCATGTATATATGCAACAAAGTCAACCTCTCATCCATGCAAAAATATAGACAATAACTCTTTGTGATTGTTAACTCAAGCATACATACAAACTTTATTAAAGAGGGATTGCTTGTAATCTGTAAAGTTCTTATTTAACCTGAGGACATGGGCAATAATAAATAATTAAAAGAAAATGCATTAACTTAAGACTACCATAAATAGCATACACCTTAAACAAAACTTGAAAAATATAGAAGAAAGTAGACCAAAAACTCATGCAGATGGGCAAACAATCACTACCAATCGGACTACTTTGATTACATGTTGTCATAAATTGGAGCACGGGTCAAATGAGATTACACAATCAAGAGGAAAGAACAATTATTGATTAAATGAGGATCAATTAGGAGACATGGATTACATGTAAGATATTCAATTTATGATATAATTGACACTTGACCTTTTCTTGTGGCTTTTCAGTTCCTTCATGACTAACTATTCACTTTCTTGCTTTTATTATTTTGGATTATCTAGAGCCAAGGAAGTTTAAAGGAAAAGTATTTTTCAAAAACATTGATTGTGTTCCTCTTCTATACCATATGTTAGAGATGGATTACTAGAAATAGAGTTATCTTTAAGGGAAATATAGAAAATCCCCAAGGATGAAATATCATACACAATCAAGGTAAATTGTAAATGAGAAAGAGTGGAAAATATTTGTAGGGAAATAAAGAGACAGATTGAATAACTCAATCTGGTGGGATGTCATTAAACCCACCTAAAAAGCTAGTCTTTCCTCCAGGAAACATAAGCTCTCACAATCTAAATTTTATAGAGTGGATAAGAGCAATCCCAACACAGTGGAAGTAAGAGAATTACAAATAGCTCATGAAACAAGATCCTTTCTTTCACATTGCACAAAGAGACCATTTATAAGTTTTGTCCTGGATTAACTTATGCTTGTTATGGAAATATTGATGAAGAATGAGCAGTCTAGTTACTCTAAGTTTAAAGACACAAAGTGATCTTCATATATCATTAAGTTTTTTTTTGTTTTTTTAAACTTTTAAGTCGTTCAACTTTGATCTCTTGTTTACAATATTGTAAACTAAGGGTCTTTGTCTGATCCATCCATATAGTGTATGTGTGTCCACTTTAATTAGAAACTTGAAGTACTAGATGCTACTTCTTGATCCCAAGACCCTGCCAACGTGAAATTTCAGTTTGATGAATTGGTACTTATATCATAACTCAATGATACATGGTAGACAGGGTTTAATTTTAAAGTGTTCTCTTTGCTAAATCTCATTTACTGTGTTATCTTGAACAACAGATTGGTTACAAGTTTGTTAGCACGATAATAATGTGTATTTTCCAAATGAATGGTTGAAGGTTCCAATTTCTTACACAAACATACTTAATTTGCACAACACTCATGGTTAATATTATCTGATTCATGATGAATGATCGTTCCTTCAAGTTCTAATTTTTTTTTCGCAAGAGCATGTTCTAAGTATCCACTTTCCACTTTGAAAAGGTATGGTGTATGGATATCTTTGATGTTGTCATAAAATTGTCACATAAGATTTCACATCTAAAAGTTGTGAGTTTGTGAACTAGTACTTCTTAACTATCTTATTGTCAACATAATATCATCTAAACCAAATACATATGCTTGTTAACTATGAACAACTCAACAGGTTACATATGTTTATTTTTCAATAACCTAGGCTTAAGCATGAAGTTCATTCCATTTTATCATTTTACTTAAACCATTAATGTTGTAGCAATCAAGATCACAAGAAGAAGCACCATGCAGAAGAACACAAGAAGTATCCTGGGAAACCCTTCTCGGCAAGGGAAGAAAACCCAACCAAATCCTTTTCTATATTCTTCAATAGAAATATCTTCACCACCAAGATAAACCCTAGCACACAAGAGGGTGTTCAAACCCTAGAAGAGTAGCACCCAAGAGAGGTGCGCACTTTTCCCAAGGAAGTGTACTTGCTGAAATTTCCAAACATGTGTACATGTGTGTAGAATATGATTCCATAATGGGGAATCTTCCTTTACTTATATTAGACTTGTCCTATCAACATAAGTGTTTATTGGCACAATAGGGCCGACCTATCTAAGTCGCATTATAATTAATATTAACCAGGTTAATTATATTTTACATTTATTACTAATCACATTAAGGTGGTGTCGATCTGTACCCTTTACATTACAATTAGGGTTACAGGCAGGTCTGACTCTTGAACAATATAGCAAGGGATCTAATACACCCACTAGTGCTCATCCATTAGGGGCACATCCATATGGATGTCCATCTCTTTGGCTCACTGTGTTAAGCCCTAATATTGGCTCATTACCCCTTAATTGGGGCATATTATATTAGTAATGTTATTTTATTTATGTCAGCTTTAGGCCATTAGTTGTAATTATACCTCCTAGTCTCCTATATATACCAAGGAGACATTTTCATTTTGAATCATCTTGGACTTGAACATTTAAGTGGGATAAAAGGAGGTTGCCCCCTTGAAGAGGCCTATTATTTGAAATTATCTCTTTTTCAAGGTGTTGAGTACTTTTTCTGAGGTTTTTCTATGCTATATTGATATTTGGTTCTTAACATATGGTATTAGAGCTCAAGGTCTTGGGGTTTCGCTGCTACATCTGAGACACCTTGGCATTTTCGCTATAAAAAATTTTCTACAATGTTTCAGAAGGAATGGCTTGGAGGATATTTAGTAGATGGATCAAGGTTCAAAATTCAGCTCCTGAGGCCTTATATTGGCGGAGATACAGCTTGTACAAGATAGGGCTCTGGAATCATCCTGAACTGAGTCATTGCGTAATTTTCGATATAAAAACTTTTCTGTAACGTTTCAGACCCTGAACTCCAGAGGATATTTACATAAATTAGTAAGGTATCTGTGATAAAAAGTTCATATTTTGGGTCATCTTAAATTTGTAGATACACCCTGTGTAAGATAGGGTATCTGACTAGTCCTATTGGCTAGTCTCAAGAAGGTGTTCCAGGTAAAACAATCATAACTCCTTTCTAGAGTATCCAAATTGAGTGGGACTGGTTTCATTGGATCATGGACAATCTTTAGTATTTTTGGTGTGCGTTTCAGAATTTTATATCAATTATTTTGTGTGGGGCACGCTATACAAGTGAGATATCCTGGAAATGACAAAACTCGACAAGTTGTGGGGAAGTTACCATAAATTCCACTTGGCACATCCAATTCTGATCAGGCATGTGGCATTGCAGAGAAGAAATATCAGAGAACTACATAAAAGAAAGTTTCATACCCAGAAGGTCCGAAACTTGGGAGATACAACAAAAGAAATATTGTCTAGCATAACCACCTCAAAATCAAGGTTCAAAAGTGATACTTGACCAACATGCCACCAAAAAAGGGAACTTCTACACCAAATAAGCCTCCAGAAAATCCTACTTGGACTCTTGATGAAGGTGAAGAAATGCGTAGGGATATAAATGAACTACAAAAGAAGATGGATTCAATGGAAGCTAAGTTGGATACTAAGATGGATGGTTTAAAAGGGTACATCATGGAAGTATTGCAAAAATTTCGTAATAGAGAAGACACTTGAAAGTGAAAATGCATCCCATGAAATTCATGATGAGGACACAAGGAAGGTGAATCAAGAATGGAAAAACTCCAACTTTGGTTTGAAGACCAACCACGTTCCTAAGATTGATATGAGGAAGTTTGATGGCAA
>ML783012.1:834486-851099 GCA_009831015.1 Picea engelmannii
ACATTTTCATTTTGAATCATCTTGGACTTGAACATTTAAGTGGGGTAAAAGGAGGTTGCCCCCTCGAAGAGGCTTATTATCTGAAATTATCTCTTTTTCAAGGCGTTGAGTACTTTTTCTGAGGTTTTTCTATGCTATATTGACATTTGGTTCTTAACACACTGCATTACACAAAAGAACCAGATCTTCACACGTTCACCCGTGCTCGTCCACAGGCACGTCCACTCTACAAATATTCTTTCCCACTGCCTCACACAGGAGAATCATCTGGAGTTTCTCGTCAACTCTGCTGCTCAGAGGAGGATAATACATCATCTTCATTTATGTTCAAATGAAGATGCACCCACCACTTTGGGATTTCAAACGTTCACCTTATGCTCAGCCACAAACACGTCTAACTCAACATATCACCTTTCCCACTGGATAATCATCTAGAGTTCTTCTCAACTCTCAGAATGGAGGAGGTCATCTCTGCATTCCAGCTCTGTCTCGGGTAGGAACAATGTACCCTTCTTAGGGGATTTCTCTCAGGTTTGTAAGTTGGAGAAAGACTCACATAGCTGCAATGATCCACATCTCACAGGTTTGTAAGCTTGAGAATGTCTCACATAGCTGCAATCATCAACACTCCCTCTCAGCTAGTGAGGCATTCTTTATCATGCCAAGTCTCACATAGATATATTTTGAATTTTGTCTTGGATGGAGTCATCAATACTTCCTCTCAACTAGGGAGACATTCTTCACCAATTTAGTTTGGCGAAGATGTCTGCAATATGCTCATGTGTAGGAAGGTACTGCATGTGTATGATTTTTCCTCTGCATCATATCTTTGATATATGGATATTTCATCTTGTCATGTTTTGATTCATCAGAAAACACTAGATTCTCAAGGATCTTTATACACGGTTCTTGGTTACCATCATAGGATCCATCTCATGGTCAAGTAAATTTGTCAGAAGATTGTGAAGCCACATTGCTTCGCACACTCACTGTTATATACTCTGTCTCTAGTGTACTCAAGGCCATAGAGTTTTGTTTCCTGCTGCATCAAGAAACCATGGAAAGTTTCATGGTAGAAAATCAACCGGATGTTCTCTTCCAGTTTATTGTACTTTTGGATCAATCTGAATCGGCATATCCTACAAACTCAAGTTCACATTGAAGGCATGTCTCAGGCCATATCTAATTGTGCCTCGGATATATATTAATACATGTTTTGTTGTTGTCTAGTGAGTCTGTTTCACTTGACTCATGAAATGACTAATCACATTCATTGCATGGCATGAATCAAGTTTGGTGTTAACCAAATACATCAATGATCCAATCAGTTGTGGATCAGTCTAGTCTGAATCATCATTAATCCATCATGGTGGATTTTGTATTCTGTCATACTTGAACTTTTTTAATATTTTCACTTTATATTTTCCTTAACTCAGGAAAATCTTATTGGTCCTTTGTCATACATCTTGTCTCAAGAAGTAGTGCATCATACTCAGATTCTTCATCTCTAATTCAGAAGTCAAGGATTACTTGTATCCAACAACAAGGCTTTCTGAATAAGTTATCAAAATAGGGCTCTCGTTATCAACACTGTAATGATATAGGTTTGGATCAACAAAACTCTTATTGAAATCCAAACTCATCAAGAATTTATCTATCTGATATAGTTTCCAACTTATGGATGGTAGTACAGATGAAAGTGTATCGGGATTTACTGGATCAAGATTCTCATCATAGACAACTCACTATGTTTGTGAGAAACCTCTTGCTATAGATCTCATTTTGTATTTCTCGACACTTCCATCAACTGCATGCTTGATCTTATAGATCCACTTGGAAGTTACCATAGACTTCCCTTCTGGTCCCTGAATAATATCTTATGCATCATTCTTTAAGATATATTATATTCTTCTGTTATGGCATCTTTCCATACCTACTCTCTTGTTGCTTCTCTAAGACAAGGAGGCTCAGCATCAATGAAGTGGCTCATGAATGAAGGATAGCTCGAAAATCTATGTTTCTTTCTCAGGATGTGCCTTGATAGGCTTGTATGTTTCTCTGCCTCTTGCAGAGTGAGTCTAGGTCGGTCTTTTATGCCCTACTACAATATCTTTGAATATATCAACTAGAGAAACTGGATCGATCAGAATAATGTATGTCTCCCTATGAACTGTTGAAGGGGGAGAAGGTATTGTCTTACTGTTAATCTCCATCTGAGATTATCTGGATATTCGAAAGACTATCTCTTCTTCAAGGGCAATGTCTCTGCTTGTCTCAATCTATCTCTGACCAGGGATTTCAATTTGGAATGTCTTTGAAGATTCACTGTATCCTTTCTTTCTAATGGATATAGCTTGGACTTCTTCTCTTTGGGTACATGAAAATACATTGGGCACCCAAATAACCTGAAGTGTTCAATCTCAGGCTTCATTTCGGTGAAGGTTTCTTTGAGAGTTATGTTTTTCAAAGTCCGATGAAGACTCTTGTTCTAAACATATAATGTGTCATGCATGCTTCTACCCATGGAATCATAGAGAGATTCTGATCATGCATTATTGCATTGGTTGTCTCAATGATGATTCAGTTCTTCCTCTTTCTCAAATAGTTTTGACTCCCTCTGAGTCAAGTGACTCCCTCTGAAGGATGAGCATCTTCCTTTGTTCTTAACCTATCTGGAACAAGAAAACAAGAGGAACCAAAAACAAGAATATATCCTAAAGGAGAATAATGGGTACATCTCTATAATCAAAACAATTTAAGGATTGTTATCACAACTACAACACCTACTTGTAATGTAGCAAACTTTAGAAATATAGGTTAGATGAATGAAAATTTCAAAAATCAAACCTGGAATCTTCACTTCCAGTGTGTTGTTCCTCTGAATGCACTGAGATCCTTCTGGAGCCAATACTTCAGAAAAAGGTTCCTTCATCCTGCAATTACCCTCATGACAATGACACAAATAATATATGTACAAGTGCATACATGAGGGTGTTGATATAATTTATCCAATGGCACATGGTTGATCTCTTGTCCTCTGACATCTTCATGAAGGAGGTATGTCACAATGACACCTTTTGTATCACCCGCAATAAGTCTTCATTTTAAGTCTTTTTTTCCAGGAACTTGAAGTTGCTTGATCCATCAGGCTTATCTTCCATCATAGTTTTGTTCATCATAATTTTAGATGCTTCACAACCCTTTGTCAACTAGGCTAGAAAACCTAACGGCTAGGCTAGGCTAGCAATTTTAGATTTTATTGGACTTATGACTGCCAAGAATAATCCTTTGAAAGACAGGAGAACACTAGTGAGCTGAAGAGCTTCTTCAATGAGTTGCAGAAACCCTAATACTGAAATTCCTGCAGAAATTGGCGAAACCCTAGGGCCAAAATTTCAAAATGCTCGAAATTTCAATATGAAGATAGTTGGAGGTGCGCTGAAGGAGGCCATACACTCCAAAAATAGCCCCAACTTCCAAGTATTAAGGGCTAAAAGTGAGAAAGAAGGAGGGTCGTACGAAATTTCTGGAAACCCTAGGAGGGTTGTACAGTTCTGAAAAATGAGGACAGTTTGCCTTGAAGTTTTGTGCAATGGGTTCTTCAATACCTATGCTCTGATACCATGTTGATTTTTCAATAACCTAGGCTTAAGCATGAAGTTCATTCCATTTTATTATTTTACTTAAACCATTAATGTTGCATCAATCAAGATCACAAGAAGAAGCACCATGCACAAGAACACAAGAAGTATCCTGGGAAACCCTTCTCAACAAGGGAAGAAAACCTAACCAAATCCTTTGCTATATTATTCAAGAGAAATACCTTCACCACCAAGATAAACCCTAGCACACAAGAGGGTGCTCAAACCCTAGAAGACTAGCACCCAAGAGAGGTGCGCACTTTTCCCAAGGAAGTGTACTTGCTGAAATTTCCAAACATGTGTGTAGAATATGATTCCACAATGGGGAATCTTCATTTACTTATATTAGACTTGTCCTATCAACATAAGTGTCTATTGGCACAATAGGGCCGACCTCTCTAAGTCAAATTATAATTAATATTAACCAGATTAATTATATTTTACATTTATTACTAATCACATTAAGGTGGGGCCAACCTGTACCCTTTACATTACAATTAGGGTTACAGGAAAGTCTGACTCTTGAACAACATAGCAAGGGCTCTGATACACCCACTAGTTCTCATCCACTAGGGGCACATCCATAGGGATGTCCATATCTCTAGCTCACTACATTATACAAAAGAACCAGATATTCACACGTTCACCTGTGCTCGTTTACAGGCATGTCCACTCTACAGATCTTATTTCCCACTTCCTTACACAAGAGAATCATCTTGATTTTCTCGTCAAAACTGTTTCTCAGAGGAGGCTAATACATCATCTTCATTTATGTTCACATGATGATGCACCGAGCACTTTGGGATTTCACACATTCACCTTGTGCTCAGCCACATGCACGTCTAACTCAACAGATCGCCTTTCCCACTGGATAATCATCTAGAGTTATTCTCAAATCTCTGAATGGAGGAGGTCATCTCTACGTTCCATCTCTGTCTTAGGTAGGAACCACGTATCCTTCTTAGGGGATTTTGCTCAAGTTTGTAAGCTGGAGAAAGACTCACATAGCTATAATGATCTACATTTCACAGGTTTGTAAGCTAGAGAATGTCTCACATAGCTACAATCATCAACAATATATCCCTTAATAGATTAAATATTTGATAGAGTTGTTGGACTTTATTATACTCACTATGCCAAAATGGAAAATAACATCGTAGTCTAAATGTTCTACGTCTTGGCCCTTTTTCGAGGATATTTTCTGTTTAATTTTGTCTGAAATCCGACAAGAAATTGTGGGATCTGCAAGTTTGAGTGGCTAAGTCTAAATAATCTGAGTGCCACAGGGGTTTTCTAGCATGTTGAATCCATTTATGAATTCAAAAATACAATTTAAACGACATAAAATTGTGATTTCGTCCAAATTTATGTCATTGTATTCTAGCGAAAAGAGTCAAAACGTAAAACGTTTAGACAACACCAAAAAGAACAATTATCGAGATCACTCACACGAAAGTCATGCAGTTGTACATCATAAGTGAGGAAAATGGACTAAGGATGTCCACTGAAAATCCTATTTGTAAGAATTGTGCCAAAGGACCTATTAATATATTGCAGTCATGCAGAAGGGTTGTTAAAGGGCATCAAATATCCTGAACCAATGTAAATATTTGGAAGGAGACAACTCAAATTGGTATTGTTTTATACACCAATATTTAAAATAATATTCATTGTTGTATGCACCACATACCTCAAAGGTGAAATCGGATAGGAAATAAACAACATAACAACTACAAATGAAAAACCCATCTAGCACCGAGTCAAGAGAGCATCAGATTATCCTAGAAATTTTGTCCCAAGGATTGCAATATCGAAACAGATCTCCATATATTGTACATAAATGTAGGCAAACACTTAAAATTACGAACCAAACAATGTCCCTAGATCGAAACCATAAACTTGCAAAGTATTGTATGTTCAAGCTTAGGTATTTAGGTTTTCTATCTAGTACGTTGTACTTTGGAATTTGCATGACCGATGTCAATAATAGCCAAGAACGAAGTGACATGGTTTATAATCTAGGCACAGTTTATAACCAGAATAATAAATATGTAAGCCCATTTTCTTTGAGATAACAAGGATTCATCGTATCATATATTCTTACAAAACATTCCATTTGTAGGAATCATCCCCTAAGGTTTATTTTGACTCTTGAAGAACGATCAGGTTTTCAAAATTAGGTTATTTTTCCAAGATTGTAGAGAGATGAAAGCAGGGATTGAATTAAGTTTTAATAATCCCTGAGAAGGGAATTGACCGAAATGAATTAGAAAAAGGAGCAGTGGTTGAGGTGGAGTTGTTTTTATTACCTTTTAGGAGATTGATTCACTTTCTCAAGGTTTTATGATCATGAAAAGCATCAATTGTTGCAATAAAATAACCAGTCTGAAATCTCCCTTTATGCACACCCAAAACTCTTGTTATCAATGCCAAGAATCTGGTGTGACCTTCTATATTTATGTGACTGTAAAATTGATTTATCATTCCATAAGATACATACTATCCATCGTATGCAAATGAAATATGATAATAAAGATTTAAAACCATAGAAGTTCAACACTTTGGTGTTGAAATTTGCAAGTTGTTACCCTTGTTTACGCATCAATTTTCCCTCTTCAAGTGTGTAGATCACATAGATAATACAATCCACTTCGAGGGGAGAACCTCATTTTACAATATATCCAATTCATAATACAATATGAGATAAGATAAGATTATCCTAAGACTTGGTCTCCTTGGTGTAATATATNTAACAAATGATACAATTATAATGAAAGGCTACAATGAAAGGTTCTATCCGACCTACTAATATAACACTAGAAATGTAATAACTCAATATCTAAAACTTTATAAGGGGTTTTATGCTTAACATGGAGCTTTGTCTATGGCTTAACATGCCCCTCCCTTTCAAACAAGTGTCATCAACACTAGACAACCGCAGATTTGTCAGCATGAAGAAATCGTATTCTCATGTCGCCTCTTCTACTGGTAGGTTCTTCCATTTGATGAGGTACTTAGTAATTGCTCAATTTCACAGCTTCTTAATCCCTATTTAAAGATTATTTCTGGTTCTAGTATGATTTTCCATTCTCCATTAATCTTTGATAAAATAGTTTGCACTGAGATCTTGTCACTGATTATCTTCTTTAAGAAAGAAATATGGAAGAATGGATGTATACTTCTTGGTTGCATATGAACAACATGGGCATCATCTTGAGCAGGTGGAAGAACCTTAGGCATCTCTCCAAATACCTTTGAATGCTTGTTAATAACTTTTTGGAGATCCATTGGAGCAGAGGATATAGATGTTTGAACATCTAGTGAGCATAATTGTGCAATTACACCATGGTGTCCCTTTTTGAGTAATTTTGTCATGTTGTTAGAGCTTATCACTTCAGAGGGTTTCCCTTAGATACCTCCAAGCTCAATTTTCTTACCTTTTGAGGAAAACCTCATGAAAATATATTGAAAATTAAGAGCCATTGTTCCCAATGATTGTAACCATTGGAACTCTAATATAACATCAACACCAACCATTTGGATGACAATCATGGAACTATCCAATAAATACTCTCCCATATTGAGCTTAATGCAATGGCACTTCCTAGAACAATTTATGGTACCTCCATATGCGATCATTACTTGAAACTCTAGTGTCGGATATGAAAAGAAATTGAGAGCTTTTGCTAATTTGTAATTGATGAAGTTATAGGTGGGTAAAATCATGAAGATGGGTAACACTTTTGCCTATTTTATGACAAAAAAACTGTATTTTCACAAGTTATTCAACTTCCGGCATACAAAAGTATTTTTTTATTTAGAATTTCACTTTACAGTAAAAACAAAACTTTTGAATAATTTTGTTAGCTTTCCAACGACTATTTTTCAATTTGTTTTTATTAAGATTTGATATGTCAATTTGACAATTGTTTAACAGTATGTTCCTTAAACATGAAAAGAATGATAATGCATTAATTTTTCCCACAACAATATATCTATTAGTAAACTTATGTTTTTAAGAAACAGAATATACTGCAACAATTTACAGAGACTCTTTTATTATGACTATAATTTTGAATCTAACGGATGAATATTATAATTTCTAGAATTTTTTTAAGTTGACCAAGTTGAAAACGTTGTAGATTTTAAACACATGTTTTCCTACACCTTGTATCTATCTTAATTTTTACTTAAAAATAAAATCTAAAAATACCCTTTTGAAGATAACAGTTTAAGGATTATGAATATAATTTTTCCATAATTTTCCACTGTGTATTTGTAGAGATATGGTTTTTTCATTTCACCGAATCATAATCTCAGCTAAAAATATTATGTAGTGATTTTTTTATAAAATTAAATAAAATTAGATAAAAACAATGAAAATGAAAACAAATTATATCCAATGAAAGTAGATTCAATTTTAAAAATGTTGGTATCAATTCTGAAACTAAATTATGAGTATTTGTAGGAGTCATCTACCTCTAAAGATCAAGTAAGATGGAGAGAATTTGCAGTTTCTTGTGAACAGTCTCATTTTCAGGTTTTCGGCCGAAACCTAGTTTTTAACGGAATCCGTTAAAAATAAACGTTTCGGTTGAAAAGTCTTTCAGCTAAAATATGCTTACCACAGGAAAATAATTCATCCAAAAAACATTGTACATGAATTTAGAGGGCATCGTTCAATTTGACGTGCAAATTTTCGGCCGAAAATATTCCTAGCAACATTTTTTCGGCTAAAAAATTGCCACTACGAATTTTTGAGACCCGATTGTCACAAAAGTGTTACCCACCTTCATGATTTTATCCAGGTACTACCAAAATCAATCAACATTGTTACTTTTTTCTTTTTGATATATCATTTTATCTTAAGGGTTTGTCGAGCACTGATGATGGCCAATGCATGACAAGATATTGTTGGAGTAGTATCTTCTAGCTCTAGATCTTGTGATGGTTCCAATTATTGATTGTCTTCCTCTTCATTGTCCATGTAAAATACTTTCTTCTCGCTGCATTTATGCCCCTTACTATACTTGCAGTCACAATTGAAACATAGTCCCTTTGTTTTTCTTTCATCCATTTGTTGAGGTGTCAACATTGTTGGTTTAAGATAGGTAACATGGTGCTCTCTATAGTTGTTAGTGGTCACCCTTCTAGTAGACATTTTTTTTTTCCCACTTTCCTTGCCATATTGAAAGCTTTTTCTAGGGATTTAGGTTCGAAGAGACGCACCTCATGTTGAATGTTCTCCTTTAAAGTACCCATAAAGAGATCTAACAAATTATCCTTAGAAATGCTCTTTACCCTGAGATTGAGCCTTTGGAATTCTTGAATGTGCTTTGTAATTGGACATTTTTGTCGAAGATTTATCAATTGACTAAAGAATGTATTGCTCTTAATATCCTCATAATGTGATATCAATTCATCTGTAAAAATGGACCATGAGATAATATAATTATTTATTCTTTCACGAAGCCATTGATACCACACAAATTGATCATTTTCTAAATACAAGGATGCAATAGGTACCTTTTGTAATCTTGGCATTTGGTGTAGATAAAATAATTATTCTATTTGGAATAACCATTTTATAGGATCTTTACCATCAAACTCCCTCATATCAATCTCTGGAATGAAGTAGTTCCTTGGTCCCACATTGAAACCCTGGTGACATGGATCTTGAAGTAATGAATGATTCCGAAATTTAGTATTTATGCTCTCCAACTGTGATAACATACTTCCCACATGTGATTGAGTCTCAACACCATTGTTCTCATTATTTTCATGATTTCATTGTATCTCCATATCCCTTTTAGGGTTCCTCTGTGAGAGATTGAGTCTCAACACCATTGTTCTCCTTATTTTCATGATTTCCTTGGATCTCCATATCTCTTTTAGGGTTCCTCTGTAAGAGCATGGCTTCTATGGATTTTTTCATTTCATTCATGGATTTTTGTATTCCATTCATGGATCTTTGCATTTCATTCATGGATTTTTGTACTTCTTCCTTATTTTCATCCATCTTATTTTCCATTTGTTCCATCTTTTCTATCTCTTGAATTTTTTTTTTGTGGTTACAAACTCATCACTTGTTATTGACCTAGCATTCCAATCATTAAATTGGTCCTCCAATTTGGATAGTTTGTTATGTATCTCCTAATTTTCTTCATGAGTTATAGATGACATTTCTTAAGGTTTAATTGGTGTTGAATTATTTTTTGGAGCCATGTGGGGTAAAAATAAAAATACTCTATTTTTTCTTTATCACGAATTTTGAATCACCAAATACAGATCTTCCAATAAAACGTTATGACAATTGTAAATTATGTGCTTTTCAAATCCTTAATTTGGAGTATGTTTGGATGGTTGACCTTTGTCCTAATATATTTCTAAACTTTGAACCCTTCTGAGTTTGACATTTTGACCTATAGTACTTTGATATGATTTCTTAAACTCCTAAAAACTTTGTAGTTTGAATCTTCCCTAATAAAAAGTTATAACAAAAATACCAAAATGTCTTGTTTAAGACTAATTTCAGGATTAGTAAACAACCCCAATTTCCACAAGATATATCTCACAAATTATAATGATTCAAAATCTTTAAAAAATTCCACATGTAATTCGTTGTCTCCTCGAGATTCTGAAAATTTCAAAGTTGGAAACTTCATAGAAAAAATAGTTACAACGAAAATTCCAAGCCGACTCTTTTAAAATTGATTTCGGGATTAATCACAAGCCTTGTCTTCCATGGACTATATCTCTGAAATTATATCGAGCCAGAATATAAAATTTCAACCACCTACACTAGGAGATGTTTCAGTGTCCACAATATTTCATTGTCTGAAACCTCCAGAAAAATAATTTATAGCGAAAATCCCAAGATGACTCGTTGAAAAAGGAATTCAAGATGAGTCAAAAATTCTATTTTCCACGGGATGTCTGGGAAATTATAACAAACCAAAACCTAAAGTTTTTACCACATATACCTTGATATGCCTATTAAGTAACCTTCAAATTTCATTGTTTGAAGTGTCCCTGAAAAAAAGTTATAGTGAAAATCCCAAGATGACTTGCTTGAATAAGAAAAACCCTAGGATTGATGTTGTGGTACCAAATGTTATGATCCAATGCCTTAAAATGATAAAAAGTCAATGAATACAGTCCACTTCAAGGGGAAACCTTCCTTTTACAATATATCAAATTCAGAATACTATATGAGATGAGATAAGATGATCCTAAGACTAGGTCTCCTTGGTGTGTGTGTGTGTGTGTAGGAGACAAAGGGTACAATTATAATGAAATGGTACAATGAAAGGTTCTAGCCGACATACTAGTATAACACTAGAAATGTAATAACTCGATATCTAGGGATTTATAAGGGGTTTTATGCTTAACATGGGGCTTTGTCTAGGGCTTAACACGTTCCGCTCTCTCCAGAGCCTGTGCTTCCTCTATAGTACCAACCTCCTTCAATAATTCATTTACCAACTCCATCCCAGGTCACTCCCATGCACAAAGACTTATGTTTCCATGATTGTTTGGTTGAAGGGCATAATGTAATCCTCCTCCAAAAAGAACATTTTCACCTAGGTTTCAACCTCCTTCACCAACCTTCCATGGCCCCCCTTATTGAGCTTCTCTTCTACTCTTGAGAAGCAACTCCATTATGAACTGAATAATATAGCATTCTATGGTGGTCTTCACCCAAAAATCGACAACCCTCACAACCTCATGGTCAAATTTCTACGACGCAATTAGATTTTGGATGTCCCACTAGATCTCTTTTTCCTCTTCCAAGGAGGTCATGCCATGTTCTCCCAACCTCTTCAACCATTCCAATAGTACCACTAGGAACTTTACCCAAAATATTCCATAACTATCATGGTCATCATGCATCCAATAGGATGGAGATCTCGTAATGCATTGTTTCTCAAAGAGATCAAGTTACGTGAACCACCAATATTCTACATAGCTCTGAGTCAACTTGCCAATCATACCATTAGAACGCCATACACATTGTGAAGGGTCCTAATAGTAGAACCATTTGTTGGCTCGGTTTTAGACCAAGGTCCACATTGGTGTCTGACAAAAGGGGACCCACTATAATCTAAGTGCTAACATTTTCAATCACCATGAAGGGGAAGGTCTCACCCAAAGCACTGTGTTGAAACTAAAGCTTGTACAGGGCTCACGTAGTATGACTAACGTAACTAACACACAATTCATTATCCATACCCATATTACCACTTTAACTATTATGCAATAATAAATCCACTAGATCACAACCAACATCAATGCAGTCAGTGATTAAAAGACTGACATAACTAGAACCACCTTCTAATTTAAGAGCACGACATGGAGTCAAGCAAATTGCAAGAATTTAACAAAATGGATAAATAACAGTAATAA
This sequence comes from Picea engelmannii, assembly GCA_009831015.1. Classification (NCBI taxonomy): domain Eukaryota; kingdom Viridiplantae; phylum Streptophyta; class Pinopsida; order Pinales; family Pinaceae; genus Picea; species Picea engelmannii. The sequence continues at coordinate 846,534 of ML783012.1, forward strand.
AAAAGCATCATCACCATATGAGAGAAAGATAATAAAAATTTCATATGGGGGCTTCACTCCATTAATGTTCCATGTGAACCAATACATCATCCATTAACAAAATAAAGCCACAACCATACAGAATGCATTCCCAAAGATAGAACCAACATAAACCCAAAAACCCCTTACAATATTTGCAACCCTAGATTGACAACAATGTTCACTAATAAACAACAAAGCCACAATACCAACAACAACCACAACCAACCCCTCGCCCACACCTAAGCCTTTACATTATATAGTATTGTGTATGAGAGCGGGAAGGTGCATTCAAAATGTGCAAGGTTGTTAGCTCTGATCATGTGTTTTCATCATCTCACCACTCCATTCTTCGATCACCTAGAATCCCACCTATTGTTTTGACTTCGATCTCCCTTTAGCATCGAGGCTCTTTAATACTACTAACAATCTCTACTCCAAGTGGCACGCCATCTGTTATGTTTGTTGAATCTATGCTACTATGTCCCTTCCTACTGTTGCAACATGTCTATCTCCAAAATTCAAAATGAGGGGCCCAACACGGAACATAAGTGAGGAATCTAGGGTTTATAAGATTTTTGGATTTGTTTTGAAAATAATATTCACTATATACATTCTAACAATTATCGTGAAACGAGTTCAAACCCAGAGAGAGGTAGGGTATGTGTACCTCCGTAGACTTTAACAATCAAATCATTGCACAAAGGGGGTCCCTTGTCCCACAAACAAGGAGGTCTCATACACCAATTTGATATCTAACTTGGTCGTGACCTTAAAATTATATATATATATATATATATATATATATATATATATATATATATATATAATTATAATTATAATTTACCCACAATACATTATGTCATTTTTTTAAAATAGCACATTTCAACTCTATATAGAGCATGAAATTACACATCTCCTTCACATTGATGTACAAAGAGCCTCTCTTAATACAATAAAATATTAGAACATAATTTTAAATGAAATTTTATGCAAGCTAAGTAAGTAGCATATGCTTTAAGACTTTTGATAAAGTCTTGAAGTTACTAGGTCATGCTTAATCTACACTTGCTTTTTCAATGAATTCAAAGTTATTTGATTATAACTGGAGGTTTCCATTATGTTCAAAAACTATGCTTAGTGCCTAGGCCTATCTGTTATACGCAACTTGAAGCCATGCACATACTCCTATGTCTAGTGTGATATGTAAGCAAGTGGAGGCTATGATATCCTTTCATCTCGCAATAAGCATCTCGGAAACTGTCACATCCATATGGAGAGTTGGGCCTCCTCGCCGAGTGCCTCGATTTTGAGGTTATTGCATCACATAACAAATAAAACATATAGGAGTGCCAAGCATCATATAACAAATAAAACATCTTAGATTTACTAACATTAGCAACAACATAATAAAACAATGCCCCAAATTCAACATATTAGATTTACTAACATTAGCAACAACATAATAAAACAATGCCCCAAATTCATATTGCACTATTAATCACATTAAATTATCTAGAATTATCTAGCAACCTATAGAACATGTCTATACATATCTATTATCTATAAAGTTGTTCACGTAACAATGTAACATGGCTAGTCATAAATGTCATAATATGTCTGGATGTCATATACATACAATCCAGTTCAGTGAACTCCAGCACTGAAAAGAGATACACATTTTTTTCCCTGTTGGAAAAAAAACACCGTCTTATGTCCACAATTGTCCATACATGCTTCACAGAGCAAATTCAATCTAAAGAAGAGCAATCAAATTTTGCAACAAACCTCTTATACTTCTTATAATCATGGTAATTGCATCCAGTTGCATCTTTCATCTTGCACACATATAAGTACGCATTCATATCTCCAATTGGCATCACAGCATTCCAAATGCCTAAATGGGCATTCGCCATGCAATACCTCTTGAATCATTGTCGATAAACAAATTACTTAATATTACATAAGTTGCAGAATTCAAATGAGTATTAAAGGGGCATTTACAAGATCTCCTGAAAGGGAAACAAATACAAACATCTCTAATAAATGACATATGAGGATATATAGCAAAATCAGGCCGGTAGAGCAAAACTTTCTTGTATCCAATGCGGGACATCGGCCACTGCACAAGGATCTGATTTCATAAAATCTGCAACCTGCAATCACAAACATGGGGGTAATAATTCAGGACATCTTTGCCACCGGAGAAATGCCAGCAAATGGCAACAGTTAGGAGACTTGAGGTTAAAAATGTAAATCACCTTTTGCTCACAATTTGGACAATAATGTTCCTTGTGCCAAAGGCAGTCCATTGCTGGGCAAAGAAAACATATCCCAAGCATGAAAGGCATCATGCAAGCTACACAAGCTGCCACACTAGGCTTTGACCTGCCATGAGATCCAACATTTTTGTGAGTTGTCCAATTTAGCAACCTCTTTCTCATTCCTTTAGTATATAAAAACCAGTTTTGTAAAATGTGAAGAGTCCGATATGACCGAGGACACATTAAATGTCAGATTAAACGGAACTTTGTATCAAAGAAGGCATTATATGCAAAATCATATTTGCCTGCGTATGTATATCCATGCACGTATATAGATGTCTTATCGTGCCCTATTGTGAACTTGGGTGGAGATCTTATATTCTGTTTTTGAAATGGAATATAACTGCTAAAACTTAAAGAGAAATGTCCTTGCCATTACCGTACCAAGCAAAAATGTTTTTAAATAAAGGAACCTGCTTCTTTATGCTCGTCATGGAATTCTCCTATATAACCACAAGCATAATAACTGATATGGTAAAAACCAACTTCATAACTCAGTCCTAGATCTGTTGTTACTTCTTAAATCATCACAATAATCCTGGAGACTACAAATTTATGTTCTTTGGGTTCATGTTCTTGCATAAGAAAAACCTTATGTCTAGCAAAATGTTTTGATAACCCCCACATGAATCTTTTGAAAAGCCATTTAACTATTTAACGGAGGAAATGTAAGGAGCAAAGTCACCAAAGAGCAGCCCTTCCCAAAAAATTCCCGGGAGTGAAACAGTCTTGGGAGCATTATGTACTAGTGTGTGTGTGTTCACAGTCCTGGGAGCCATTCCAGAGCAAGAGCAGGAGACCTTGGAGCGCTCCAATGCAACACTGGAAAGAAGGTTTAAACCCATACGTGATTGTTCCATAGTTTACCAAATTGATTATTAAATCTTCATCATTTTTACTAGTAACAATACTTCAAAGGGAAGAACCCAGAAGAAATGCTCTCTGATCCTTTCCCATTAGAAGCAAGCACGGCTCTTGTGAAACTGACTTATGAAGGCATAGCCAACGGTTGCTCCTATTTTCAGTGTCAAACAAGGAGAGGAATAAACTCCTGGACAGTCAACCGGAAGGGACCTACCCTCTCCCCTCTAGAAAGGGCGAAAGGCACAGATCACGTTAAAGAGGCACAAGAGGAGGAGAGGAAGCAAGAGGAATAAACTCCTGGACAGTCAGCTGTAAGGGACCTAACCTCCCCCCTCTAGAAAGAATGGAGGGCATATATCACATTAAAGAGGCACTAGAGGATGAAGGACTAGAAGAAATTATAGATTTTTTGTTGTGTAGCTAACCATATTCATGCTGATTTAAAAGCTTTAAACGGAGGTTTTCCACGAAGAAACTCACCTAATGTAAACCATTGAGAGTACTCATAGCTAGGTCACTCCCAATGATTTTGGCTATTGCATTCACTTCTCATCACTCTGAAGTGTGAGGCCAAATGACTAGAAAGTCTATAACCCACAACCAATCTAAAGTGAGCAGAAAAGCCTTAATCAACATGGGTGGTGCTAATCACCCCAACAGATGGGAGAAGTTGAATCCCTATAGGGAATTCAATGGAAAATAGGAATTTCACTACAAAGGCAAGAACAATTATGCATTTTCAATGATAGCAAAAATATTATAGTACACAGAATTTTCAATGAAATTACATATCCTTGTCGCAAAATTAAAGAAACTAGTTCTTTGGCAAGTAATTGCCAAAAGTCTAAAACCTTGCTAAGTAATTGCCACCCTACAACATTCAACGTATAGCGCTAAATCAAGTTACCAAAGGAAAAACAATAGAACTAACACAAAGAAATCCAAAAAAAGACTTAACACTGTGTAAGAAAAATCACAGGACTTTCTAGAAAGCTAACATCTCCACAATAGAAAAGGAATCATATCACATCCTGACACAAGAATGGAACTCCTCACTCTTACAAACAAGCCCCTCCATGAAGGCAAAAGGAATTTTCCAATTACAGGTTAAAATATAAGGTTCTTACTTCTTAGTGCCTCATACATCAGGTATGGAACAAATAAACTCGCCAAGGAAAATGTCAAGGGAAGAACAACGTTTCAAGTAAAAATCATAATGTTAGAAAAGGAAAAAGTCAAGGATAACATAAAAGCTATGTTACATGAGATGCAGGAGTGGGTATAGCCTATGGGTATAAGAAACGCTACTTTGGTGATTTTTTTGTAGCCAACATATCCAAATTTCTTTTTATTTTTCATG
>ML783012.1:859207-892644 GCA_009831015.1 Picea engelmannii
TTGTGGGGACAAATTTTAAAATTTGACAAATTTGACTAGCTTTAAACATAAATTTGGATGCTGATCATCTCATTATGCTAAAGATCTTGGCAAAAGATAACACATAAATAAAAAAACAACCTAACATTTTACTCTATGTGATTTAAAACTTGTTGACACTATGTTGAAAGGTAATAGCCGAGAATAGAAGAATTAGGGATCACATAAATCCAAGCAATCACTCTCACTTGTAATCCTAAGGTCAAATCCAGGACTAAAAAAACTATGGATGGATTGTAAGAAGTACAACTTAGGGGTGAAGCAAGGATGCATTGTACCTCCCCTCTACTTCCCAACTTTGGATTTTTTTCTCACCCAACCGTGCCAAGAAGAAAAAAGCATGCTCAAGAACACCCTTGGCATGGCTTACAATCATAGTCCTCCTTAAACAATATGGCACTTCTTGCAGTAAATATTGCAGACTTGCATAAACAACCAGAAGTCCTTTAAAATTCTGCCAAGGATAAAAATTATCAATAAACATAGACAAGATAAAAATCATGGTAATCAAGTTCCAAGGGCTAGCTCAAGTTTGATAAAAAATCAATTAAGAAAAATAAAGTATCAGAAGCGAGCATGTCAATGTAAACATATAGAAAAAAACAAGCAAGCTAAACCGTAAAATTGATTTTCGTAACAAGTTGAACATCAAATGACCAACCTCTTACCCTATTCTCTTCTTAGAATCGAAAGAAAAAGTGACCATCTAAGGCATTAAATATAAAAATCATATTCCAACCTTAAATATAAAAATCATATTCCAAAAATTAGGAGGTAACCAACTTTTGAGCGTAATAGTGAAGACTTACCAGTACCAAAGTTAATAGTTTCCCAAGAGAAACTGGAAAAAATGGGCATGAAGAGAATGGAAAAATGGTGATAATATAGAACCCACAAACCATGAAAGATAACAAGAAAATGACATACTACTATTAGAGAGTCATCACTTGCCTATATCATCATGCTATCTGTCCAGTCTTTGTCCCCAACGGGGTAAAAATGGAACGTTGCCCATAATACTCCCATGATCTAAGAATTGACACAGAACGATGAAGGATTCTGAAAACACCACGGAAAAACTGAATATGCCAATCATGGAAAAGCAGAGTTGGGCAACATGTAATGTTTTATGCGTACAGAACTTAAGCAGATCAGAGAAATATACAATCACCTCCACATTTCAGAGGCAATTAGTATGCATTATTAAACTCAGAGAAACAATGTATGTGTAACGTGCCCAGACTCCTATCTGAGCCACATTACTACGAATCTGACTCTGTACATACTATATTTTCAAAATTCTTTAAACCTAGCTCATTAATTCTCTGATACCATGAGTAAGTAATTATGCCCAAACAGGACTCCGATACCAACCTGAAATATGCCTTATGATACAATATGCAAGCAAAACAACATGCAATACCATAATGACATAACATACAGAACTATACATGCAGAATATTTGTTAAGCTTAACAGCAGCAAATTAAACACATGAACACACATTGTAATAACAATAGAAAATACATATAAGCATAACACTTATCTTTTAGGAAATCGCCAACTAGCTGCAGATCTCAAACGTTCCACCCAGCCATAGACATTGTTGTTCTAGCTCTCTCAACAGCAGGTCATCCCCGAGCTAGGGGTACAGCTCCATCAGGGCAAAGGCTACCTCAACCAACTAGGTCTAACAGTAAGTATAAATGATGTCTAGGCCAAGGTAACAAACTCCTGCAGCAATTCCAACCGGCAGCTCTCATCCCCCTCTGCTTGCACAACCCAAGGAAGTGGACCCCCTTCTCTGCTCCGCAGTCCTACAGGCTGTCCCACTTCCCTTCCAAGGCTCCATCACAGGCCGGCCAGGAAGTCACAAAGTTGTGGCTCCAAGAAATCCAACTGCAATAATGGAATCCCCAGGCACCCTCCAGGCCTCACACATTGTGTAATCCTATCCACCCAATTCCCCTCTAGGGCTCCAACCTTCCCCAAGGCAGCCCAAGGAGAATTGGCAACAAGATCCCACCCGAGATTCACAAGTTTCACAGGACAACAGGGTCTCAATGATTCCCTCAACTCACACCCCACACACCTAGACCAGAATGGCAAGTACAATGATCAGAATGAATGAATGGCTTTTCCACTAGCCCATAACTTTATATATGCATGTCTCTATTTTGACACATGGTACTCAAGGAACTACTCTCCCACCACTTGGGAACTCATTCGCCTCACTTAGGAACTTAGGATAAAAATCATGAAATTAGATTTAGCAATTAGGAATATAATATTATATTCCTTGGCTTAGCCCTTTTTCTTTAAGCCCTTAGCCCCCTTTCCTTCTTGTGGAGTCCTAGCCTCCCATGCTCTTTTGTCTGATTTGGCCTGCAGCCGTAATGTATTTTACTAATATATATGAATGCGATTACGATGTACAATGCTAGACTCACCGACCTTTCAGCATACAGGTTCTCCATCCTAATATCACATCATCACTCCAACCCAAAACAAACTGGCTCACCAGCCTAAAATATCATATGTATACATACATATACAATTGGGGATCCAAAACTGGAGCATTACAGTATGCTACATAATTCTATTCCAAAGACTCTTGAACATGGGAAAACCTCTAAAGAATACATAGTATCACATTTGTTTGGAGCATTTGCAGCAATGATGACTCAGGTTTAAAGCCAGTGCAGATCTTGCAAGTCACAATAAAACCATGGGTTTCTAATAAGCATGGAGTTATGATTGAACCTTGAGTTTTGCCTGTCCAGCATAAGGAAAAAAAATTCAAACCCAACAAGTACGATCCCGCAATAATATGGTTGACCAAGTCTTTTGATACATGAGTTGTGTCAATACAATAATACTGGCTCTTGTTATAATTGGGTTGTGCTATTAAGGACGTCTCCATGCTAATAGGGTCTTCTTTGCAGATGACCCAAGCAGTGAGTCTTCGGTGACTTTGATGGAGAATAGATCTTCGGTGACTTTGATGGAGAATAGATATTCTGGTAAAAAGTTAGATATCCTCTCCAACTGAAAAGGGTTTGATGTTGGGCTAGAATTAATGGGTCAATTATTCAAAGATGCTTATAATAATTCATTATTTTTTAATATGATTAAGCATGATAGCAAAGTATGGCCTGTTGTTCCTGGGGAAATTAAAAATTTCATAAACAAAAAAATAGATATGTGCTCAAAAAAATCTTAAAAGTCGCTGGGCTGTTCACGACTGAAGTAAAGGGAAAACGCAGATCTGGACATGAATAGAAGGGAAATTTGAATTTCTCCCTCAAATTTGCATTGATAGATGCAAAGCCAATGCAGATTATAAATTTCACAAAATTGGAAAAAAAAATGGTGGACTGGTGATTTAGTAACCTGACTGTGGTTAATCCGGATTTGCCGCAATGGGGGCATTCAAAAGGAGCAGGGGTGTCTCTGTACAAGGTCTCCCGCAATGGAATCCCCTCTGGAAAGCCATAAATGGCATTGGAAGGAACAATCCCCGCCTGATGAGCGTTGCCCATCGAAAAATAATAGTTTTGGGGTGGAGGGGGCACCGTCACTGTCTGCATCGGCTTTGCAGGATACGCATACGGAATTCCAATTGCTGGCTCCTCCCTCATCTTTTCCTGCTGCTTCTCGTCGCCCATCGATTCCAAAGCGATAAAAAACCCTTTCTTTGGAAAAACTAAAATTATGTATATTGGATACTCAAACCCTGCAGTCACAGGATGATACGAATCTGAGTGAGCAATTCCTGGAACGTAATTTATTTATAGGATTCGAAATGCCAGGCAGTTGGTGAATTGCGAGGCGCTTGCGGAGATGGAATGTCTTTGGACCAAAGAAATGTCAATGCTTTCTAGAAACTATCCATAGATGGGCAAACGGAGATAACATAGAGAAAAAAAGACATTTTCCATGTCATTATGCCAACTCCACAAAATTGTCATATTGTTGTTACGTGGTATAATCTTCACCGAGGAAGGGAATATGTGATTGTCTTTGGACCAAAGAAATGTCAATGCTTTCTAGAAACTATCCATAGATGGGCAAACGGAGAAAACATAGAGAAAAAAAAAGACATTTTCCATGTCATTATGCCAACTCCACAAAATTGTCATATTGTTGTTACGTGGTATAATCTTCATCGAGGAAGGGAATATGTGATGGCGTTTTTTTTCTACTATTTTTTATCTATTACATTAAATTGGTGTATGAGAGTTTCTCAGCCCAGCGATTTGACTGGTAAAGTTTATGAAGATATACATACTCTACCATACTCTACCTCTTTGGATACATGAGTAAGATGAAGGTGAATTGATGAAAGTCATCCATTCTTTGGATCAATTATTATTTATAAAATTAAATTAGGTTGTGTTTGTAGTTGTAAATTGAATTAATGATAAAGTTTAATATTCTAGATTTTGACATCAACAATCTTAAGACTAGATTCAATGTCATATGTAATGTGCTACAATGCTAAGGTCACCTACCATTAAGACTAGATTCAAGGTCAATTGCATAATTTACTACAAGGCCAGGGCCACCTATTGTTAAGACTAGATTCAAAGTCAGTTACATGTTTTGCTACAAGGCCAAGGCCACCTACCATTCAATGCTAATCATGCACTACTAATGAGTTGCATTTTTTACCTTTTTCTTGATTGGGACTATTTGAATTTTTTTTATAATATTAAGTGCAATGCAATTTCTAGCTTGGGCAGAGGGATTGGTTCACTTTCTTGATTTGAATTATTCAATTCATGCATCAACTTCATCTCTCTAGTGGAATAATTGAGCAAGGATACTTATAATGGTGGTTCAACTCCTTCGTGATCTCCATATCAGGGTTCACATCTTCCTCCATAGTGGTTGGGGAAAAATCATTCACTAAAGTTCCAAGTATAGTTACTTTTGGATATGTAGGTGAAGTCAAAAAATGGTGACTAGAACATTTGATTTTTTGATAACGCTAATTGCAATGCATTCTCTAGCTTGGCCAAAGGGATTGGTTCTCTTTCTTGGTTTGAATTGTTTGATTCATGCCTTTGATTTTCCCTTCTAGCAAAATAGTCCATTGAGGACACTTGCAATGGTGACTTCAACTCCTTAGTCATATCTATATCAATGTATCCATCTCCTGCCTTAATGGTTGGGGCAAGATCTTTCATTGAAGCTCCAAGAACGATTACCTTTGAATACATAGCTAAAATCACCCAATGTTGACTCAACTACTAGTGCTTCCACCATGTGGGTTTACCTTTGGCTTTGAGCATGATGTTACCATGTGCCCACACTCAGTGCATAACATACAATATAATGTTATATGTTCATAATCTAAAAGATGTGTTCAACTGCAATTCTTGTACTTCAACAATATTTCATTCAGGTGACCTTTCCTTAGATATACTAAATGTATATGTGGACACTGATCATTGTAGCCTTCCTTGCTTCTTCTAAGACTGAGGTAATAAACTTGTCCAACGTATTACCAGTGGTCATAAGAGTGTTACTATTCTAACATTCTTGGGAGACTAGTGACTCTCACCCAAATTGGAATCATTGTTAATGATTATGTATGTTGCGGGTTGAAACTAGGTTTTCATGACTTCATAAAGAGGTTGTCTTTATCTATAAACCATGGGCCTTTATCAACAACACATACTCTTCCTTCTTTGAGATAAAAGTGTATAAAAGTACCTTTTATAATTTGGTGGATCAACATCAAATTCTCCAAGAGGGAACCCTAATAATCAACAATCAACTCTTAAAAATTTTTCAAATATTACCATAAAGCATTAAACCTACAAACCATCCCCTATGTTAGGTAATGGTTTTCATCTTGTCATCCTCAACCCATTATGGATAAAAGTTTCAAAGTCATATTGAGGTTTCCTTATCCACAATAAAGGAGAAAGTAAAGGTTTTCTTAAAAAGTGGGGAAGAATTCACTAGGACCGCCTCGATAGCAAGTTTAACACTACATAAGGATTTCTCTAAATAAGGAATAATATCTTTACATGAAGTTGATTATTGTTTCCATCTATTTCAAATGGAGAATCTTTTGGCACCAGTGATATGTAAATTGTCGTGGATATTCCACTGGAATAGTTCATCACAACAAATCTGATAAATAAAACCGAAATCTACACTATGAAGGTTAAATTCCTTTAGATTCCAAAATATTTAGTTATTGGTTTTCTGCTCATGTGTGAAATAGATAAAATGCAGAAAATAGAGAACAGTAGAGTACAATCACACACCATTGATCTGGATTTAGGAGTCGAACGAACTGATTAACACACTGAATACAATAAACATGGAGATATGAAGAATAACACAGATATCCAATGACCAATATCTTCTATTGAATAATGAAATAGGCTGAAACTGTAAAACTGCAGAACTGAAACACTTGCTCGAATGGTGGTAGCTATCTCTGAGAACAGATGTGGCTGCTATGCGCATCTGTCTGAGAAGAATGGATTACAATGAGGCTCCATAGGCCTTTTTGATATTACTCATGAATTCCAAAACCCTAGACATCCAAAAACCTAACCCTAGAAGGTGAAACGCCAAAAGTCATGTAGGCCCCTATGGGTAAGTTGGTGCAAGTTGTACCTCAACTTCCCAGGGTCATAACTTTTGCATACGACCTATGTTTTAGGCACGTGATAGCCTGTTGGAAAGGTCTTTCAGAGAACTACACATTTTGTCATCAAACTCTAACTCTTTCTACAGTTTGACTGTGGCGAGCCAAAAAAAACATTGTTTAGGCCTCCAAAATGGCCTTGGAAGTACAACAAGATGCGATGACATAAAAACATACAAAATAATCCAGTTGGATTAGACGAGAGGCCACCAGTATCCACCTAGAGGATGTGTGGGGCTTGGCTTCAGACAGCTCCATAAGTGTAGAACCCATAATTACAAAGAAGTATAGAAGAACGTGTTGAACAAAAATGAACAAGAGGAGTCAGTTGGAATAGGTGGGTGGCCACCAATATCCACCTGGATCAATCCTCCCCCCTTAGGAAGAAATGGTCTCCATTGCGTTGAGTTCCCCCTTAAAGTGAGGAAACTTCTGCTAGATTTGGCCCTAGGTGAGCCACTTGCCTTGGTGGAGGAGTTTCCCTACCTTAACAACCCGATAAAGTTCGATACTCTGCTGGCGAGTGCCCTTAACCTGTGTGTCCACTATCTGATCAGTGGATGCTTGTTCCATGCAGTCAAGGTTGAGCTCTGTTGGTTTTAGTTGTTCTGTGATCTCTGAGGTGTCCAATAACGATGGAAAATATGGCCGAAGGAGGTCCACATTGAACACTGGATGTTGTCCAAGGAAGGGTGGAGTGTTGAGCTCAAAAGCATTACTACCCACAACCTTGGTGATAGTGTAAGGCCCATAACGAAGTGGTCGAAGCTTTCGATGGGGCCTGATGAGACTCTCCTTCTACAAATTTAACCAAACTATTTTGCCGACCTAAAACTGGTGTGGTACCCTGTGTTGATCATGGCGTTTCTTGTACTTAGCATTGGATTTATGCAACAACTCCTAGACCTATTGGCAGATGTGTTGAATCCGCTCAATGAAACTTGTGGCTTTGTCGATCGCAGACTGATTATGGGAAGAGTCTATCTATGTGGTGACATGAGGAAGTGCAACATCAATGGGTCCCAAGGGTTGGAATCTCAGACCCACCTGAAATGGGCTATGGTTGGTGGAGCTATGGAGAGCCTTGTTGTAATTGTGTTGAACATAGGGGGTAGTCTTGTCCCATGTACATGGATGCTTAGAATTGTACATGCGCAGGATGTGCACAATCATCTGATTGACGACCTATGTTTGGTCGTCTGTTTGGGGGTGGAAGGCAGTGGATTTTGTGAGCTTGGTGTCCAACAATGACCAGAGACTCGACCAAAATGTGTTGAGGAACCTGTTGTACCTGTCGGAGATGATGGTCTGTGGTATCCCAAAGTGGATCCACACTCATTTGAAGAATATCTTGGTAGTATCTGTCATTTTGATATTCTTCTTGTAGGCCGTGAGGATGGCCATCTTTGAAAACTGATCAACGAACACAAATACGCAGTCATTTCCTTGCTTGGTGGACGGAAGGCCCGACATGTAATCCATTGAGATGGATTCCCAAGGCTTCTCAGGAGTAGGAAGAGGGGTGTATAAGCCTTTGATCTAGGTGGATATCGATGGCCACCAACCTTTTCCAACTGGCTCAAAATAGTTTTCTGACAATTTTGGCAATTTACTATTTTTAGCAGTTTTAACTTTCAGGGCCATTTTGAGGGCCTAAATGAAGGTTTTTCAGGATTGAACTTCTCAATTTTAGTCAAAGGCATGATTGAGCCCCCAAAATGAATCTCCTCGATGATACCTTTCCAATGGGCTATCATACGCCTAAAACGGAGATCGTATGCAAACATTACGACCCTGGGAAGTTGATGTACTAACTTATCTAGACGGGGCCCACATGACTTTTGGCGCTTCATCTCCTAGGGTTAGGTTTTTGGATGTCTAGGGTTTTTTTTCATTCCTGTTTATTGTAAAAAGGACTTCAGAGCCTCATTGTAATCATCTTCTTGCAAATGAGCGCAATCGTCACATCTCTTCTTAGAGATAAGTCGCCACCATTCCAGCAAGCTTGTTTTCGCTGCATTTTACAGTTTCAGCTTATTTCCTTATTGAATAGAAAACAAGTTTTACTGTATCTCTGTTATTTTGTGTTAAGAACCTATTAATAATCTATATTCATTTCGTTATGCTCATAAAATCTGGATTAGTGGTATCAAAACGGTCTACTCCTTGTCGTCTTAATGCATGCCCCCAACGAGGTCAGAGTACAAAGAGTTGGGTCTTGAGTTTGTTTCTCTTCAGGACAAAAGCTCTCCCACACCCAAGCGAACTCTCATGGAAGGAGAAAATAAATATGACGAGACATGAGATCCTTTCAAACTGTTGATTGAGTAATCCCTCATGCAACAAAGGAACGAGATGATGGATAGTTTTGCGCAAATCCTTCGACGACTACCAACAGGTGACACATCTTCTTCGAGCAGAGGTGCCACCCCCTTCAAGGTATAAATAAACTTCTATATTCCTATATTTGAAGTTCATATAGACGCAAATGTTGTAGACAAGTGGTTGAATCTACTAGAAGGGTATTTTTTTGTCCATAACTTTTCGAATAGAGAAAAATATTACTTTTACGCTCCTCAAAGTCGTTCCCCATGTCAAAGATTGGTGGGAAATTTTCTGTGAGCAAAAGGAAACAGAGGAACCCTCATTATTTACAGTTGTGGCCACTTGGAAATCCTTCAGGGATGCTATTAAGGAACAATACTACCCTGTCGGAAGTTATGACGACTTGTATACCAAATGGACCACACTGCGGCAAGAAAGAGACCAAGCAGTGCCAGATTTCACAAATATCTTTCATACCTTGCGCACCAAGTTGGGTATCAAAGATTCAGAGTGACATCTGGTGGTCAAGTATCGCGACACTCTGCATAGATACATCTAGGCTGAAATGGAATTTTTGGACATCTCATCCTTGGGCATGGCCTACCGATATGTCGTCAAAATTGAGCAGAAGCTCAAACAAAAGACGCGACAATTTGGGCCTAGGAACCCCTCACAACAAAAGCTAGGAAAGGGTGGCCCCAACCCACAAAACAAAGGACAGAGCAAAGATGGACAGTATCAGGACAACCAGTCCAATCTGCAAGAAAAGAAGGACACCGAAAAGACAAAGAAAGATACCGGGAAGTGGTGCTACTTCCATAAGATCCCTTGGCATAACACTACTAGTTGTCACTCAAAGTAGTTGCTGGTGGCCAAAGTGAAAGCCTCTGAATCAGATGCAGGTTCAGACTTTGAGCCAGAACCAGAAAAGGGAAGACAGATCATTAACGCGGAACCCAGTGCCATCGTTGCTACCACTAAGCTCTAGCCTGGTGAACCAGACGATCTAGAAGAAGGAGAACACCTCTTTCATTCATAGATGTGGGTAAAAGGCACCCTGATTCACTTCATCATAGATAGCGGTAGCCAGAAGAACCTCATCTTAGAAAAGGTCATCAAGCGGTTGGCCCTACTGAAAACACCGCACCCACAACCCTACACCATTGGATGGCTTCGCCAAGGAAGCGATCTCCGCATCAACCAACAATGTCGACTGTCATACGACATCAAGCCCTTCAAAGACGAGGTATTGTGTGATGTTTCTCCTCTCGAAGTTTGTGATGTTCTTTTGGGCCAACCTTATTTATGGAAACGTCATGTTGTATATGAGTCTAGGCCTTGTAGTGTTATTATTACTTTGAACAGGAAATTGTACAGGATACCCGAGGCAGTGCCACCTAGTGCTATTTTCTTGATCTCTGCTAAACAATGCAAGAAGGTCATCTCTCAGGCAGGGAAGTTTGTCTTCTTCATGATTCGCTCTCAGAATAAGCGAAAGATCACAACTACATCCAGGGTCTCTACAGTTGACCTCTCCACACAACAGAACCAAGTAGATAAGGTCATGGAAGAAT
Source organism: Picea engelmannii (assembly GCA_009831015.1). Taxonomy (NCBI): domain Eukaryota; kingdom Viridiplantae; phylum Streptophyta; class Pinopsida; order Pinales; family Pinaceae; genus Picea; species Picea engelmannii. The sequence continues at coordinate 869,818 of ML783012.1, forward strand.
ACTCATATATATTCTCCTCACCTACCGGGGTACCTATGCACTGCCAGGTCAAGCACCCCATCGATTTGACCCCCGGTGCACCGCTACCTAATGGGATAGTCTATTGCTGCTCTCTCTTAGAGAATGAGGATATCAAGCGACAGATCCAAGAACTGCTCCATAAGGGGCACATCCGTCCCAGCTCATCACCTTGCGGGAGCCCAATCATGCTGGTACAGAAGAAAGATGGAACCTAGCGACTTTGCATTGATTACCGGGCTCTGAATAAAATCACAGTCAGAAACCGGTACCCAATTCCCTGAATCGATGACCTCCTTGATCAACTCACAGGGGCCAAATACTTGAGTAAGATTGATCTGAAGTCTGTCTACCACCAGGTCCCGATAGAACAGATAGATGTATGGAAAACCACCTTCAAGTCAAAGGAAGGCCTTTTTGAATGGTTGGTCATGCCCTTTGGTTTGAAAAATGCTCCAGCCACTTTCATGAGGACGATGGACAATATCCTGCGACCATTCACCAATACTTTTGCAGTGGTGTATCTGGATGACATTCTCATTTACAGCAAGACTTAGGCCGAACACTTGCAACATATTCAACAGGTTCTACACATCTTGCGGTAGCACAAGCTATATGCCAACTTGGAAAAATGATCCTTCGGCATGGACAGGGTCCATTACCTGGGCTACATAATTGATCAGCATGGCGTACATGTGGATCCAACCAAGATCCAAGTCATTCGTGACTCGCCAGCCCTAACCACCCTCACTGAGCTTTGAAGCTTCTTGGGCCTTGTCAATTTCTACCGCGGGTTCGTGTTAGGATTATCCCATATTGCATGGGCCCTCAGCCAAATAACCAGGGGTGGTGGTAAGGCGAAATTTACATGGGGCCAGTCCCAACAACAAGAATTCGACGATTTGAAGCAGCACTTATGCTCAACCCCAGTACTTTCACTACTAGACCTGCAACAACCCTTTGAGATCGAGACAGATGCTTCAGACTATGCGGTGGGCATCGTTCTCACTCAACACGGCCACCCCATGGCCTATCATAGTGAGACACTATCAGATGTTGTCCGTAAGTACCCTACTTATGACAAAGAAATGTACTCCATTGTGCAAGCTTGTCGCTAGTTGAGACATTACATTCTTGGGAAGGAGACAGTCATCCACACTAATCATAAGCCATTGCAGTTCATGCAAACACAAGGAAAATTGCAGAATGATCACCATCAAAATTGGTCCACATACTTGCAACAATTCCACCTCAACATCAAGTATAAAACAGGAAGCACCAATCCGTCGTTGATTGCCTCAGCAGACCGCCAATCATGACACTCACCACAGTGTTAGACTCCTATGGCCATGAGACCTCTGAATGGCCCCAACTCTACGATACATACCAAGACTTTGCCACCACCTACCAAATTTTGGGTGCAAGCGCAGTTGTCGATAATTTCCATCTTCATGATAGGTTGTTGTGTCATCTGGGCCATATATGTGTTCCATCAAGCGAGCGAGCGAAGCTGATCTGGGAATCCCACTACCGTCGGGTGGCAGGACACTTCGATGTCGAAAATACAGTGGCGATGCTACAGAAACATTTTTGCTGGCCAAAACTTCGACAAGAGGTCAACAAGTATATCAGGTCTTGCACTGTTTGTGCTATTGCCAAACCGACCACTAAGAAACATGGCTTGTACACCCCTCTTCCTACTCCTGACAGGCCATGGGAATCCATCTCAATGGACTACATGTTGGGCCTCCCATCCACCAAGCAGGGAAATGACTATGTTTTTTTGGTTGTTGATCGATTTTCTAAGATGGCGATTCTGGTTGCATGTAAGAAGAACATCATAGAAGAGGCCACTGCCAAGCTTCTCTTTGAATGAGTCTGGGTACATTTTGGAATCCCACAAACCATTGTCTCATATCGGGATGGTCGATTTCTCAGCACATTTTGGTTGAGCCTTTGGTCACTACTGGACACCAAGCTCACCAAATCCACGGCCTTCCACCCCCAAACAGATGGCCAAACCAAGGTCGTAAATCAAATGATTGTGCATATCCTTCGCATGTATAATTCAAATCACCCTCACACATGGGATGAGATCCTTCCCTATGTCCAACATTGCTACAACCGATCCCTACATAGCTCAACTGACCACAATCCCTTTCAGGTGGGGTTGGGATTTCAACCATTGGGTCCCATAGATGTTGCACTTCCCCTTGCGGTCACCTCGACTAACTCATCTCCTGCTCCAACTGAAGCTGACAAAGCCACCCGGTTCATTGAGCGAATCTAGCACATCCGCCAACAGGACCAAGATACTCTACAAAAGTCCAATGACAAGTACAAGCAACGCCATGATCAACAGCGGGTGCCACATAAGTTCCAGGTGGATGACAAAGTTTGGTTGCACTTGTAGAAAGAACGCCTTACAGGACCCCATAGGAAGCTTCGCCCACTCCGTTATGGGCCGTACACCATCACCAAGGCCATGGGGGATAATTATTTTGAGCTCAACATTCCTCCTTTCCTTGGCCTACACCCAGTGGTCAATGTGGATCTCCTTCGCCCTTATTTCCCACCATTATTAGACACCTCAGACGTAGCAGAGAAGTGGACACCAAAAAATCTCAACCCTGAATGCATACAACAGGCGTCTAATGATCAGATTATGGACACACAAATCAAGGGCACTCGGCATCAAAGGATCCATCTTTATCGAGTCGTCAAAGAAGGGCAACTCCTGCACCAAGGCAAGTGGCTCACCTGGGGCCAAATTCAACAGAAATTTCCTCATCTGATGGGGGAACTCAACGCAATGGAGACCATTTATTTATACGAAGGGAGGATTTATCCAGGTGGATATCGTTGGCCACCCACCTTTTCCAACTGGCTCAAAACAATTTTATGACAATTTTGGCAATTTATTATTTTTAGCAGTTTTAACTTTCAGGGCCATTTTGAGGGCCTTAATGAAGGTTTTTCGGGATCTTGCTTCTCAATGATATCAAAAAGCATGATTGATCACCCAAAATGAATCTCCTCGATGATACCTTTCCAACGAGCTATCATACGCCTAAAACGGAGATCGTATGCAAAAGTTATGACCTCGGGAAGTTGATGTACTAACTTACCTAGACGGGGCCCACATGACTTTTGGCGCTTCATCTCCTAGGGTTAGGTTTTTGGATGTCTATGGTTTTTGGCATTCCTGTTTATTGTAAAAAGACCTTCAGAGGCTCACTGTAATCATCTTCTTGCGAATGAGCATAGTCGTCACATCTCTTCTCAGAGATAAGCCACCACCATTCCAGCAAGCTTGTTTCCGCTACATTTTACAGTTTCAGCTTATTTCCTTATTGAATAGAAAACCAGTTTTACTGTATCTCTGTTATTTTGTGTTAAGAACCTGTTAATAATCTGTAGTCATTTTGTTCTTCTCATAAAATCTAGATCATCCTTGCTTCTTGATGGTTGGCTTGGCAATGGCATAGGCAGTGTAAGATCTGATATACTTGTTGACGTCTTGTTAAAGTTTTGGCCAATAAAAATGTTTCTGAAGAATGACCACAGTTTTCTGCACGCCAAAATGTCCTGCCATCCTATTGTAGTGGGATTCCCAAATCAGCTTTGCATGCTCGCTTGTAGGAACACAGAGATGGCCCAGGTGGCATAAGAGTCCGTCCTGAATGTGAAAATCAATGCAGTCGTGCATGTGTCCAATAGTTGATAGGTGGTGGCGAAGTCTAGATCTTGCTGATAAAGTTGGGGCCACTCAGATGCTTCATGTCCATAGGAATGGAGCACAGTGGTGAGTGCAGCCACAGGAGGCTGACTAAGGCAGTCAACAACACAATCTGAGATACATGTCTTATACTTGATGTTGAGATGGAATTGTTGCAGGTAGGTGGACCACTTCTTATGGTGGTCATTCTGCAATTTCCCCTGTGTTTGTATGAACTGCAGAGGCTTGTGATCAGTGTGTATGATCGTCTCTTTTCCCAGAATGTAATGTTTCCAATGACGACAGGATTGTACAATGGAATACATTTCCTTGTCATAGGTGGGGTATCTCCGGACAGTATCTAAGAGTGTCTCACTATGGTATGCCACCAGATGATCGTGCTGAGTGAGAACTACGCCCATAACATAGTCAGATGTATCAGTCTCAGTCTCGAACGATTGTTGCAGATCAAGAAAGGAGAGTACTAGAGATGAGCACAAGCGATGCTATAGATCATCAAATGCTCGTTTTTGTTCCTTCCCCCACACGAACTTGGCCCTGCCACCACCCTTGGTCACCCGGCTGAGGGCCCATGCAATATGGGAGAATCCGAACACGAACCATCGGTAGAAGTTGGCTAGTCCCAAGAAGCTTCAAAGCTCAATCAGTGTGGTCGGGGCTGGCTAGTCACAGATGACTTGGATCTTAGCTGGATTAACATGTACCCCATGCTTATCAACAATGTAGCCCAAGTATTGGACCTTATTCATGCCAAAAGAGCATTTTTCCGAGTTGGCATATAGCTTGTGTTGTCACACAGTGCTCAAAACTTGCTGAATATGCCACATTTTCTCCTCCCACGTTCTGTTGAAGATGAGGATATCATCCAAATATACCATCACAAAGGAGTTGATGAAGGGTCTCAGTACATCATCCATGAACCTCATGAAAGTGCCTGGTGCATTTGTTAAGCCAAAGGGCATGACTAGCCATTCGAAGAGACCTTCTTTAGATTTGAAGGTTGTCTTCCATACATTAGTTGGTTCGATGGGAACCTGGTGGTAGCCAAACTTTAGGTCAATCTTGCTAAAGAACTTTTCCCCCTTGATTTGGTCAAGAAGGTCATCAATCTTGGGAATGGGGTATCAGTTTCTGACTGTGATTTTGTTTAAGGCTCTGTAATCAATGCAGAGTCGCCAAGACCCGTCCTTATTCTGCACTAGTATAATCGAGCTTCTGCAAGGGGAGGAGTTGGGTTTGATGTTCCCCTTTTGAAGAAGCTCTTGGATATTACGCCTGATTTTTTCATTTTCCATCAGCAATCGATGATAGTCTGGTCCATTAGGTAGAGGTGCATTAGGTTTCAGATCAATTAGATGCTTGACTTGACAGTCTGTCGGTACCCCTATATGTGAGGAGAATATGTCTCTGTATTATTCCACGATCCCATCCACTTGCTTCTGCTGCAAAGAGAGGCTTTGTGTAGAGGCCACTAATGTGGCGACAACTTTCTGCTTACTATGAGCACGGATCACAAAGAAGACAAACTTCCCGGTTTGTGAGATGACCTTACTGCATTGCTTAGTAGAGAGTAAAGAAATAGCAGTAGGCGGCGCTACCTCTCGTATCTTGTACAATTGTCTACCCAAAGTAATAATAACACTATAGGGTCTAGACTCATACACAACATGACGCTTCCACAAATATGGTTGTCCTAAAAGAACATCACAAAATTTAAGGGGAACAATATCACACGATAACTCATATTTGAAAGGCTTGATGTCATAGGGCAGACGACAATGTTGGCTGACATAGAGATCTCTTCCTTGGCGAAGCCAACTGATGGTGTAGGGTTGTAAGTGCGGTGTCGTTGGCAGGTCCAGTCGCTTGACGACCTCTACTAAAATCAGGTTCTTCTGACTACTACTATCGACAACTAAATGAAGCAAAGCCCCATTTACCCACATCTACGAGTGAAAGAGGCATCTCCCTTCCTCTGGTTATTCTAGTTTTCTTGGTCGGACTTTGGTGGTAGAGACAATGGCACTGGGTTTAGCATCGATTTCCCTCCAAGATTTGATTCAGAATCTGAATCAGCCTCTGAATCAGAATCCTTCAGTTCGACCATGAGGGACTGCTTGAAGCGACATTCTTCAGTGTTGTGCCAAGGGATTTTATGGTACTCATACCATTTCCCCATGTCCTTCTTCGTCTTCTCATTGCCCTTCTTGTGTTGCAGCTTGGACTGGTTGTACTGAGGGCGACCATCTCGACTTGGTCCCTTGCTATGTGGGTTGGGGTTGCCTTTTCCCTGCTTCGGCTATGAGGGGTTTGTAGATCTAAACTCTCTCCTTTTCTGCTTAAACTTCTGCTCGATCTTGACAACGTATCTATAAGCCGTGTTGATGCAGGAGCATCACTATCAAATCAAAGAAAAGCGTACGTGGAAGCGAAGTTGACACTTCAACACATTGAAAGAGCCAAACTGACTCTTAACCAACTTGGTAGTGGTGTGGAGATCTTTTTGAATCTCTCGTTAATTAATTAGTTGTATGTAAAGTCGGGCCACCGTTTTGAATTGACGGATTATTGTAAATCCTTACACGACTATAATATATTACAGGTGTAGGATATTAGCCCGTATGAGTCATTAGGTTGCATTAATTAAGCTGAGTAGGTAACCTCTAGAGTAGAAGGTGATAGAATTTAGATAGGAGGAAGAAGAGCGAGCAAGCTCTGGGTCCTTAGATAAGTTTTCTAATTGTAATGACTGTAAGAGATAGAGGGGTAATCATGTTTTTTCTAGAATGAATAGAACATAGGAAGTTGATCCAATTGTATAGTGTTGATACTGTTTACAAGTTTACTGTTGTTATGAATTTTGTGGATGTATGATGTTCATGGTGAATGGATGAATTTATGAAGAATTGAATAAGTTTCAATTGTTTCTCTTCTGTAAGTTATGCAAGGAGTGTATATTGAATGCAAGGAGTGCGTGCAAGAGAGTCTTGTTCGACTTGAAGCTCAAAAGAGATAGCATGGAAATTTTGTATTGACAATGTGCATATTAAGCGCAAGGAGTGCATAGGCGAAGTCTTTGACTTGGAGAAATAACTCGGGTTTTCTTGCAAGAAAGTACAGAGGTCAGTTGCAAGGAGTGCACAAGATCAGAAATCGACTAAGTGTCGAAGAAATATTTCAGAAGAAGAATTTGCGAAGGTTGGGCAAGGTGAAGGGTGAAGATCTATCCAAGAGGATCCGAATTATTTCAGACCGTTGGATTTAGGAAAAATGCACGAACTTTAAACTCTGTGTATACATAGGAGGAGAGATCAGCGAAGTTCCAAAGGAGACAAGGGTCCTTGATTTAAGGAGAACACATGTCAACAAATTGGGAGTTCCAGATAAATTGCATATGGGTTTCAATTGAGAATTGAGATTGCCGAAACCCGAAGACCCAAAGGAGATCTAAACTATCTAATCCAAAAGGATACGTGGCGATAGATTATGAACTTTGGAGAAATCACTTCAAGATTTTTAGATTAAGACTTGAAACTCCTGAAGCCCGGAGAGCCGGAGGGCCGAAATAAATGTCGACCATTGGATAGTTCGAAGTAAATTATAGTGTCCGATTCAGGAGGACACGCAACAAGAATCCGTGCATTTCAGAGGAAAGCAAAGGTTGAAAGTCGAAACTCTTGAAGTCTGAACCATGAAATAAATCACAACCGTTGATTTAGAAGGGTTAAATCTGATCCGTAGATTTGGAAAGGACATCTCTGAGCCATCCGTTCAAAAGAACTGTCGATATTGTGAGATTGACGGTTATGAAGGATTGCGGGGATGGAAAGTGCTTGGAATTTAAAAACTTGAGAGTGGGCTGCAATAGAAACCGTGGTATTGCAAATTGGATGCATGGCGTTTGCTGGTGAATTCCGGGGATAAAAGTAGATTGATCCCAAACCACTTTTGACCGCACTCACAATTGTGTGTGGACATAACTCGGGGTCATATGTGGGAAGGAACTAACAAAGGAAGAGCTAGCGCCTAAACACTAATTGCCCGATATTGCGAAGGGAGAGATCGCAAGTGTCATAGAACTTGCATCGAAAGACTGAAGAGACCCGTGGTTATTTACAAGCGAAACCAGTAAGGTTTCAAAGAGCTAATTCAACTCCGAGAATTGAAGATCCTTGACCGGGAGGTCGTGCAGCCCAAGGAGATGGGGGGTTGGCATCACATGCCCAATGAGGCAATGTACATAAACTCCATTTATGTTTGAATGTATCTATGCAAACAGTCATGGTATTTAAGCACCAGATGATCCTTATAGTCTTTGATACCCAATTTGGTGCATAGGGTATGGAAAATATTGGTGAAATTTGGTACTGTCTGGTCCCTTTCTTGACGTAGGATGGTCCATCTGGTGTACTGGTCCTTGTAGCTTCCAACATGGTAGTACTATTATTTAATGGCGTCTCGAAAGGAATCCCATGTAGGGGCCACCACAAACATTGCAGATTCCTCTACAACCCTTTGCTTAGAGAATGTATCCCACTAGTCTTTAACATGGGGAACGATCTTGAGGAGTGAAAAAGTGATATTTTCCCTATCGAAAAAATTGTGGACCGAAAAATACCCTTCGAGCAGATTCAACCATTTATCTACAACATCCGCATCTATCAGTCCTTCAAATATTGGAATATCAAAATTTACCTATAGCTTGAAGGGGGTTGCATGGCCGCTTGATGAATATGCTTCTCCTGTGGGAAGCTGTCGAAGGATCTGCACAAAGTTGTCCATCATTTCGTTCCTTTGTCACACGAGGGATTCCTCGAGAAAAATTTTAATAGGATCTCGTGCTCCATCATCTTTCTTTTCGTCCCCCATGGGTTGTTGTTGGGTTTGGCGCGACCAATATTGCAATGGCTCGATGGGTTCGAGTCCCAACTTGTTGTACCTAGATTTTGTCGGGGACATGCACGAAGAAAAATAAATGAAGAACATACCGCTCCGATACCACTGATCTAGATTTAGGAGCGGAACAAACTAATTAACAGATTGAATACAATAAAAAAAAAATATGAAGAATAACATAGATATTCAATGAACAATATCTTCTATTGAATAATGAAATAGGCCGAAACTATAAAACTACAGAACTGAAACACTTGCTTGAATGGTGGTAGCTATCTTTGAGAAGAGATGTGGCTGCTATGCGCATCTATCTAAGTAGAATGGATTACAATGAGGCTCCATATGAATTTTTGATATTACTCAAGAATGCCAAAACCCTAGACATCCAAAAACCTAACCCTAGAAGGTGAAACGCCAAAAGTCATGTGGGCCCCTATGGGTAAGTTAGTGTAAGTTGGTACCTCAATTTCCTAGGGTCATAACTTTTGCATACGACATCCATTTTAGGCGCATGATAGACCGTTGTAAAGGTATCTCAGATAACTACACATTCCACCATCAAACTCTGACTCTGTCTATAGTTTGACTGTGGCGATCCAAAAAAAATTTGTTTAGGCCTCCAAAACGACCCTAGAAGTACAACAAGATGTGCTAACATAAAAGTATACAAAATAATCCAGTTGGATTAGGTGAGAGGCCACCAGTATCCACCTGGAGGATGTGTGGGGCTTCAGACAACCCCGAAAGTGTAGAACCCACAATTACAAAGAAGTACAAAAGAACGTGTTGAACAAAAACGAACAAGAGGAGTTAGTTGGAATAGGTGGGTAGCCACCAATATCCACCTGGATCAACCATCCACAAGATAACACAAGGAGTTTATCTGGAAAACCCTTATGGGAGAAAACCTAGCTATAAGGTGAGGCTTCTCTACTCTCTCTTTTCTCTGGTATGGAAAATTTATGCAAGTATAAAGGAGAAGGCACTCTCTATGGAGTTACGTGAGACTTGTGTCCTGTTAGGCTGCTACAAAATATTAACCCACTTTGTTATGCTGTCTAATTTCCTACTCCTAGTTGTTTTGCTCTACTATGGAACAAAATTCAATAACATAGAATGAAACCACTTCTCCTCCTAGTGGCCCGATATTTAACATAGCCCGATAGCCATATAGGGGTAGGTTTTTTACTTCCTCAACCCTCAATTGTGGTAGGGTTTTTAACCTTATAGAATCTTCTTGAAATTCCTCATGTAGCTAGCCCCATATGCATGATAATGGGGGTTGATGTGGCATTCTCTCGTACCATGGAGGTCAACATGATAGGTCAACTTGCAGGATGCATAAATTTTTCATATGAACTCTGATTGGTGCATGGTCTACACTATTGGAAAGGTCTCGAAGTGTAGAAAAACTTCATGGGGGTGTGCATAATTTTAGGAAACCATAACCCCAAAAATATCCATTTAATTCCTCAAAATGGCTACAGACCCCAATTTCCAAACTGGGACCTCCAACTAAAATGACCCTACAATATGATTCCTCCAACTTTTTCCACTCTGAAATTATCGAGATAGATGAAAAATAATACAATGATCCAATCCAAATCAAGGAGGATAACATCATCCTTTTATTCTTGAAACCTCCATGGATATGGAGTTTCAAGTTCAATTTGCATGTTATAATCAACTAGGGTGTGACCATTTTCTAGTAGCTTGTCTATAAAAATCAACCTCTTTTAGTATAGAGAGACCCCCTGGTGCTAGATCATGGCATTCATAATCTCAATAATGTTTGAAATTTCAACTCAAGGATGAGATCACTAGTAGTCCCTACAAGGTTTTTCACAAATAGGTTGTAAACATCCTTTTAATTCTTATAAAATTTTGTCAGATAATTAGCAGGCATTGTTAAAATTTCAACATATCTTAGTTAGTGTTGCTTCATGTAACATGCCACTAATGCAATAGGATATGGGGGTATTAATAGTCCTTAAAAAGAACTTAAACCCTATTTATGTAGCATTTGTATTCATGACATTCCATGATTTTTAAGTAGGATTCATGTTCCTATGAAAAACTATGGTTGTTTATATATTGACTTCTCTTACCACTTTGAGAATAACATTCAATTGTCTCCACATCCTTATATATATATTAAATTCTTGTAGCTTTCCATCAAAAGAGGTTTCCCTTTGATCATTCCATCATATATATGATGTGTGTTGGCATGACAATAATCAATGAAATTAGTTTTTTGTAGAGATGGACCATATCATATGGTGTAGCTTAGTCAATGTGTAAGTACTAGTGCAATGCTGAACTCAGTAGAATATGAATCCACATAAGACATCAAACCACAAAAGCTTGAGTACGAGTAATCACAAAACCTTGATTATGAACAATCCAAGGAGTCATCTCATAAATCCATTGTCCCTAATATCTCGTACCCTCTATGAATTTTCCTAAAGGCACTGACCCTTTATATAAGTGTGGTACAACAGACAAATTCATCAGTATATTTGAGAATCTTTTGTAATTTTCTTTGTATCATATATACATGAGGAATATCATATAATGAAAGAGATTCAAGTGTCTTGAGAGTTGGTTAGTCAATGGTTAGTTGGAGAGTTCTAAGTCCACGTGTTATGATATGTAATGCTTAATGGAAGATTATTTTTCCCATGTTTATGCATGTGTGTTGTATATGGATGACATATTCATTGTTATCTTTACTATACCTACATCATAGATTGTTAGATTGAATGAATGTGATTAAAGGTTAATAAATGGATTATGCACCCCACTAAATTTTTTATACTCTACACATTATTAACATGAAAAATATAATACATGCCTCGGGTGAGACCTCCTTCCTTTAGAAGTTTGAATATGCTAGTGTACTAGACTACATTACGCATATGTTGGACAACTTTTGTAGTCCCTGGGTCTATCATAGATCCAATAACATAGTTTTGTTTCCAGGACCTTAACAAAATCATAGTAATGAAGATGTAGTGGAAGCTAGCGAAGGCGAAGGTTCAAGATTCGTTGGAAGGAAGAATTCTTGAGTTTGCTTCTCTAGAAAGTAGCTATGTAGATGAAGATTTGTAAGGTTTAAAAAAATTACTTGTTTGAGTGTTTGTGTGAGTTTTTTGGGCTAAATCCCTGGTATATTTGCATGAATGGTTGTAAAAACTTATCAAGAAGCATTGACATTGGGTTCCACAACAAAATGTTGAGTAGACTACACTACAAGAACACCTTATAGTGGAGTTTTTTACGGACCCCCCCCTGCCCACCCCGAAAAAATTTATCCCTTATATGCTTATAGCGGAGGTATTTGGTGAAGGAAGGAAGGAAAAGGTTTTTAAATCGGTTTTAACACCAATGTGCCTAAGTCGACCAAAAACACCGATGTGCCTAGTGGACCGACCGCATCAGTGCACCTAAGTTGATCGACCGCACCGGTGCTCTTCCAAAACAAAACACCCCAATGCTTAACAAATATAGTGTACCGGTAACTACTATTAATATAAAATACTAAAATGTCATTTTTTATTTTATATAAAAAAAATGCATCATGGTGCTCCCCATAACAAAGCACACCGGTGCGCATATAATGAACACACAGGAATAGGTTAGAAAAATTGATTTTCAAACAAAAAAAAATTGTTTGAAAACCATGAACCTTCCATGGTGCGCTTAGAAACCAATACATCCCTGTTGCATTCCAGTAAAAAAAATGCACCAGTGCATCTTACAATCGGGCACACTGCTAAAGGGCAAAATAAAAAAAATTACCAAACTGAATCAATGTGTCGAAATATACAACAAAAAAATGAGTGGGAATTTTATATTTTCAAAATGTATTTATTTATAAATGAAATCCCTAATCATTATTTCATTCTTTTTCGAAAATTTAGAGGGGAGATTTGTGCAAGAGGGATTTACGAGCAAAGTCTTTGGGGTGGGTAGATTTTTAGAAGAGCCAAATTTACATACAAATTTGTAGAGGAGAAATTTCAAGTATGTGATTTTATTCTATTCATCATCTCAATCTTTCCCCTATTTGATTCAAACAAATTTCAGTGCAATATATTAAAAAAAGGTTTCATAGTTACATTTGGTATTGGAAGCCCTAGCTTGCTTGTTGTTTCTCTTGGTTTTCCTCTCTATATTTGACAAGTATAATTTTTTTTAAGCAATATATTTTTATAGGGTTTATTTACTTGTATATGGGGCATTTGGTATCTGTTGCAATGGGATAACTCATTTCATTGGATCCCAAACCCCATCGTTGTCAATTTTCTTTAAAAACAATGCTCTCACGGTTCGCGGTGCACACCGTACAAGAATAACACATCGATATGCATGTTCATGTCAACAACACCACAGAGTTTAAAATACAAATAATTTTGTTCACATGTTCAACGGTTCACAATAAACAATAATGAGGCACTAGTGCTTCTATTAATTTATACAATACCAGTGCGTATACTAGTTTATTATACATGTTGAAATCTTATTTTGTAAAAAAAATCGTAGTTTTATATTTGATGATCCCTGTCTTTTTTTAATAGAATATGGTTGATAAAAGTTCAAGGAAAACAACTTATTGTAGTGAGTGTGAGGGTAGCTCATCCCAACAAGAGACCAATGCAAGTTCTTTAAGTTGTATTAAAAATTTAATATCTTTGAATTATATGTAGGTTTAAATTAATGATGTGTGTTGGTTAAGGCATGTCATGGAAATTCCAAGAGACAAATGAGGGGAAAACCAATACATGCTAGTGGGGATGTACAAAAAAGTGTATAGAGAGATGGTAAAAGAAATGAACATAATTGCATCACAAGAGGATTCATCCCAAGAATTACAACGTGCATTAGAGGTATGTAATCATTAATTTATTCTTTTATATACATCGAATTTAATTATCACATGAAATTCAAATTTTCAATTGTTTTGTTGTAGAAAAGATAAAAAATCAAACCCATCAAGCACATAAGACAAGATGACGAGGAATAAAATGGTCGATCACAGAGTTTGTGATTACTTACTTTTTTCAGTCTTACTTAAAATTTCATCTTTGTTATGATCTTTATATTTAAATAATTAATTTACACTCATCCATGGATGTCTTCTAGTAGGTGCTAACATACAAAGAAGAGCCAACTAAAGAATTGATAGAAATTGGGTTAATTGTGAGTTGTGAGTATATGTTGAAGTATCAAGGTTTAATTGAACAATTTGTAAGTAGTTGTGTTGTTTAACTTCCCTTGCTTTATAATTAATGGAACAATAAGAAACCTTTATATTGATTATATCAACTATGCTTTGTCATGATGTATTAAACATGCAATAAACAAAGTATGGAGTGCATCCAACATAAGAGATTTTGATAGACGATATGTAGCATGGCTTCAAAAGAATGTGTATTGTTTATGAAATAGTCTTTGCTATGGTACACTTTTTGATTTACACACACACACACACACACACACACACAAGAGGTGGAACATAAAGAATAGGCCAATCAAGAAAACATTAGGTTAAATAACCAATGTACAATATCACCTACAAATGATAAAAAAAATGAGGCATGCACATAGCTCAAGCAATGACAATAGTTCAAGCGATGTCAATTGACAATCAATATAATTGAATGTTACTACAAATTGTATGTTTTGGAATATTTGTTTGTGAAAATCAAGGATTTTGTTTAATGTTCTCAACATATTGTTCTAATTGCATGACATGTTACCAATGAATGTAACAATTGCATATTGGTTGCATTTCGATTATTGTGGACCTTTACATTGTCTCATTTTGTATGACGATGGGTCACTTATTCATATATAATAAATGAGTTTCTTATTTTATTACATTGTCAAATGTTGTAAAATGTTGCATTGTTGATTAATTAATGTGGATGATTTACATTGTTACAAACAACAGAGGTGTAATTCATTGGATAATGCATTAATGCAATCATTATATTAAAGCGCAATAACAAAAATATAAAAATTAATATTATTATTAAAAAAATTGATTTTGAGATGATTAATTGAAAGTTTATTAAAAAAACAATTAATTAAAATATATACATATCGATGCATTGCATTCTTTTGAATTCACTAAACGAAGTGTTTTTATGAATTATATGCACTGGTGCTAAAAATTGTGAAAAAACACTGCTGCTTTAAACAACATAATGTACGATTATATTTTTATCATTTCAAAATATTTCGATGTGCATGTTTATAATAAAAAACATCGACGTGTGATTTTTATTTATGTGTACACACCGATGCTTTTTATTTATGTGTATGCACAAGTGTTTTTCATTTATGTGTGCGCCCTAGTGCATGATACTCGATACTGCGTCAATGTGTTTCTACCAATACAAACACTGACAAAAAACCCTCCACCCACTCAATTTTTTTTAGTTATATGGAGCATCTGTTAAAACCTCTGCTAAAACCTCTACTATGAATAGAAGAGGTTGTAGCGTATTTTTTTGAAAACTTTATCCAATGTTGTAACACTAAAAACCTCTGCTACAAGGTGTTTTCCTTGTAGTGATACCAAGAATTTGCTAGATCTAGTAGTATGACCATAAGTTGACCCGAGTAACTGATTTTTAGTATAAATGTGTTGTGGAAGGCTATGCTTTGGAGTTAATTATGGTAGAATGTTATTGATCATTAACCAAGGCATCATAGTGTTTTACGAAAGGAGCATGTTCAAGACTACTTGAAGAAATGCTGATGTGGATAAAAATGTTAATGATGGAATATAGTATATTGAAAATCCCCACTTAGATGGAAGCATAAGCCTTGTGTGGGAAGCTACAACAATAGGAGGTACCTGATGGTGTAGTTAGTGTCATGAGCTTCTTGAATTGTCAGAAATGGTAAAAGCAACAAATCTTGAAAGAGAACGACAAAAATGACAATAAAAAGCACAAAGAAAACAAAATGTTAGTGGCAGGAAGAAATGGAAAAGATTGGCATCGCCCAATAGTCTTTAATGAGCATATCAAATCTTGAAATGCATTCAAAATGTGGGACAATTCAAAGGTTGAAATAAAGATTGGATGGAGCTTTGGCCAGCCTTAAAAGAAGAGATCAAGAAAGTGTGATGTTGGAAATAAGTTAGGAGTTTGCATATTTGGGAGGAACTTCTGAGGGATTAAGATGGAAAATGCATGACAATGCAAGGGACATGTATACTAATTCCATAGACGTAGAGATGTTGGTCAAGCCTAATAACATAGGAGTCACCATGGAAGCCATGGAAGAGAAAATCAAGAAGATGCGTTTGGATATGCATTCAAATTTGTGCCCTTCTAGTATTTTAATGATATAAAATGGATCCAAAATATTTTCTCATCCCGAACTTTGTGATTAAATTTTGGAAAATTTTGAATTAAATTGTCCAAGATCCAAAAACCAAAATAAGATGAAACAAAACATCTTGATGGTTGGCCTTCCAAGAAGTTATTTAAAAGAATGTTGCTGGAATCAAAGGAAAATGAAGAGGAGAGGAAGAGAGATAAAGATGAAATGAAGAAGAAGGATGATTGTAGAAGCATGAGGGGTTTGAGAAAAGATATGTGATCGAAGGTCAAAGGTTGTCCCGAAGCTAAAGTAATCTACAAGACATTGCTAGTGAGTAAGAATGCACCATAATATTTCTTGAAAGTTCATAGCTCACCCTTTGTAGCATTTTTTTAACCATAATAAAATCCCCATCAAAAGTTGGTTTTCCCGTTTAGGATTCGAACCTAAAAATCTAATGTGATTAATAGTTGTATCTATGGAATATTTAATTATTACATGAATAGGCTTCTTTTTGTTGCTTTTAGTTCTAGATATTCTTGTGTTTTTCCTTCAATAGAGTTGCATAGAAACAACATATTCAACCATTATCCAATTGTTTTGATGGCTAGTACAATTACTTGATTAGCTACAACTCCTACTTGCATTGGTAATTCACCCACAATAGAGTTATTAATTACTTTGATTGTTGGCTCCAATGCTTCTGGGTTGCATTTTTGGGTTGCTTACTTGCAACCCAATCATTCCATTACTTGATCATTGGAATTTTCCTAGATGATGAGCATATACTTATTGCTTGTGCAACCTCACTCCTCAAGCACATGAATGTGTGTGTTAAACTACAAATCAGCTACAACCATAATTGAATATGCATTTACCACATTGACCCGATATACATATGTATTTATACTCAATATTTTAATTGGACATTGTGTCTTTTTGGCATTATGCACTAAGGAGTATACAATCTGTTCACCTCCCAACGAAATATGATGCCAATAACCTACAACTAGAATGTAGCATTATCATTTTCTCTTTAGTGCTTGTTTGATGTTGGGAATATACATATATACAATTGTTTGAATGGTGGGTTTGACTCTTTAGTAAATGAAGTTAGAATGTGATTAATTGATATAGAGTGCCTTGTTTATGTTCACAAAATAGAGGTTTATATATAGCTTCCAATCGAACCAAAGTTTACTTGAATTTGTTGACGAACATTGACCTTGGCACATTCAAATAACAATTTACACATACATACATATAGTGGGTGCATTATTCATAGAATTGTTTGAATGTATTTTGCATGATAGAGAATTGTACAACATATTTATAATTTGTGTCGTGAATGCATGTTGAAGAAAAAGATATGCATATATCTCTTGCATGCATAGATTGATTGAGAACAAATTTGTAGAGTTGAGTATGTGTTGTGCTTGCAAAAACCCTTGTAAGTTTTAAGAAAAACTTGGGACCCTACTTTAATTTTTCATTGGTCTCGGTATACTTCTTTAATTTGGAAAATACACTTACATTGATTCCTCATTGTCTTGTTGCATTGATTTATTCTTTTAGATGGTTAAATTAAATAGGACTTTAGTTTTCACTTGTTTGGTTTGACTTAGTTCTTTTCTTAATTTTTCTTACTCATCGAGTCTTTGTTTCTTCCATTTCTCAAGTTTTATATTAATATTCTTTTATGAAAACTTGTATAGTCCTTGATTTCTAAATCAAGCTCAATTCTCAATTCAAGCCCTCTTTCCACTTTGATTACTTCATTATAGCCCCGATTTACGAATCGGTCCCTCTTTTCACCTTTTCTTTCTTTGAATTTTTGTTTCTTTGATTTTGGTTCAAACTTTTCTTTTGCCTTGAATCTTTGATTGCCTCGATTCGGTAATTGGTCCCAAATGCCAAATCAGGGCCTTCTTTAACTAAATTTGGTGTGAATGGGTCCCAATTTTTAAATCGGTTCCGATCTCCAAATCAAGTCCTTATTACTCTTTAAATATATCAAGTATTTCTTTGGGTTTGAACTATTCTTTAACTTTGTTCGAATGTCTCTTCCTTCCTTTCAAAAATTCTCCCTTCCAAACTTTTCTTCTTACTTTAAAATTCGACCAAGTCAAAACCTTTATGGGATCCTCATTTCTCAATCGTCCCTAACGTCCAAATTAGGCCTCCTTGTCACTTAGTTGTTGTTTCTTTGCTCGAACTAAAAAATGGCCTTGATTTCCATATCATACCCTCCCATCACCATCCTTACCATGTAGACCATGAGGATTTTCGACCTCATTTGATGTGTTTTCTTCATTTATCTTATTTTGAACTATGTTCAATGATTTCCTTCAAAATCCACATACCCTTGATCAGTCCAAAACTTCAAAATCAGACCCTCTAGTTACTAAAACACTTTAACTTTGGCTAGATGCAGTGATCAACCCTGATGTCTAAATCAAGCCTTCATGTGATTAATAATGGTGACACAAGGTCTCGATTTCTCAATTGACCTCAATTTTAAAATTAGCTTCCTTTCTTGTTAATCCAGGTGGATCTCGGTGACCATCCACCTTTTCCACTGAATCAACATTTTCATGATATTCACCCTTTTTATGGGGAATGTAATGTAATTCCATCTCCATTTGTTAATTACAGTCATCATGTAATGATTTCCTAATGGTCTTGTGTACATGCCTACAATATTAATGCACGGGATCCCATTAGAACTCCATAGTTAAGCGCACTTGTGCTAGAGTAGTAATTGGATGGATGATCACCATGGAAGTCCTAGTGTCTTACATGCCTATGGAATTTTATAAACTTAGACCAATTTATCCCACATGCATCAAGTAATTATTCTTCTCTCACTCTCTCATATATAATTGAGGTGAAGGAGGTCATTTGAGCATGCAATGGAATGTGATGTAAAGATTATTGTGAATGAAGCATAGCCAACATATCTTTCTCTTTAGAGATATGCTACCACCATTTTAGCCAGTTTATGTCTACAATATTATTTTATTTTTATTCATTAATAGAAGTTGGTTTTCACTGTGTTTTTATGTTCTCTGCTATCATTTTGTTTGTATATCATTTCATACTTCATATAACCTGGATCAGTGATATCAGAGCATTCTGCTCCTTGTCATTTCTTAAAGCATGTCCCTGATGAGTTCATGGTATAGAGAATTGGTTCTCAAGCTAGTTTTGCTTGAGGACGACTGCTCTCACCAGCCCAAGCGACCTCTCATGGAGAAATAAAAGAGATATGACCGAGCATGAGATCCTTTCAAGACATTTCTTGAGGAATCCAATGCGTGACAGAGGAATGAGATGATGGAAAAATTTTCTTAGATCCTTCGACGACTACCGATGGCGACCAGGGAATCTTCGATAAAAAACCATTTCAGAGGTGTGATGCCCTTCAAGGTACAGGTTAATTTTGATATCCCCTTATTTGAAGGCTAGATAGATGTAGATTTTTTGGAGAAATGGATGAATATGTTGGAAGGGTATTACTCTGTCCAAAACGTTTCTCACGATGGAAATATCACCTTTGCACTCCTTAAATCCCTTCCCATGTCAGAGCTTGGTGTTAAGGTTACTAGGAGAGGTACACCACAACTGAATCTATGCCATTCAGGGGAGAACTCACTTGGGGATCCTTTGTGTATTCCCTCAAGGAGGAGTTCTACCCTATCAGAAACTATGATGACCAGTACTGGAGATGGATGACTCAGTGTCAGGAAAGAGACTAGATGGTGTCATACTACACTAACATGTTTTATACCTTGTGCTCAAAGATAGGTATAAAAGACTTCAAGTGGCACCAGGTTTTCAAGTACTAAAATGGCCTACATAGATACATCCAAGTAGAGATGGATTTCTTGGACATATCCTCCTTGGGAGTTTCTTATTGATATGCAGGAAAAATCGAGTATAAATTTAAGCAGCAGAGTAAGAGGGAGTTTGAGTTTGCAAATATGCCACAATAGAAGCATGGAAAAGACAACCCTAACTCACAAAACAAGGGATAGAGAAAGGAAATCCAACCTCAAGACAACCAGTCCAAGCTCTAGGAAAAGAAGAGTAATAGGAAGACGAAGAAGGACAGTCAAAAGTGGTGTGAGTTCCACAAAATACCCCAACACAACACTAAGGAATGCTGCTTGAAACAATAATTGTTGGTTGAGGTTAAAAAAAAGGATTCATACCTTGACTCGAACTTTGATTAGGAACATGAAAAACAAATCATCGATGTAGAACCCAGTGCTACCATTACAACTGAAAAGATCCAACCAAATGAGTCATAGGAGCTCAATGAGGGGGAGCGCCTCTTCCCCTCACAGATGTGGGCAAAGGGGACCCCACTGAATTTCATTGTTGATAGCAGGAGTTAAAAAAACATGAACTCAACCAAGGTATTCAAAAGAATGAATTTGTTGACAATGCCATACCCCCAACCATACACCATCAAATGGCTAATCTAGGGATGAGACATCCACATCAACCAATAGTTTTTTCTTTCCTACAACATTAAGCCCTTTAAAGATGAGGTGTTGTGTGATGTTTCCCCACTTGAAGTTTGTAATGTTATTTTAGGACAACCTTGTATGTGGAAATGTCATGTTGTTTATGAGTCTCGACCCTGTAGTATCAATGTTACTCTGAGAGGTCATCTCTACAGGGTACCAGAGGTAGTTCCGACTACTACCACTTCATTGGTCTCAGAAAAATAGTTCCACAAAGCAATCTCTCAGACCACAAAGTTTCCCCTCTTCATGATCCGTTCATAAGGTGAACATAAGGTCATTGCGACCACTACAACCTTGGCCCATGACCTCTCTCATAGGTTGACAAGATTATAGAGGAGAAAAAGATAATTTCTCACCTATGGGGGTGCCTCTGCATTGCCAAGTCAAGCATTCCATTTACTCGGTTCTTGATTCTCTCTTACCCAATGGTCCAATATATAGACACTCCCTTATAGAAAATGGGAGTCTTCCATATGTTCAACATAGAAATAATAAATCCCTTCATAGCTCTATTGGCCATGACCCTTTTAAGGTGTGTTTGGGGTTCTAACCACTATCCCCCATTTATATATCTCTTCCTACTGCATCTTCACCGAAAAAATCTTCTCACACTTAGACCAAGGTAGATCATGCACCCATATTTTTTGAATGAATCCAACACCTCCAACAACAGGGTCATGGAATCCTTCAATAGGCTAATGCCAAGTACAAGCAAAACAACTACTTTAGCAAGGTAAGCAACTCACCAAGATTTAGATTTAGCAAAATTTCCCCCATCTCCCGAGGGAAATTGACGCAATGGGACCATTGCTTCCTAAGGGGGGAGGACCGGTCCAGGTGGATCTCAGTGGCCATCCACCTTTTCCATTGAATCAACATTTTCATGATATTCACCCTTTTGATGGGGAATGTAATGTAGTTCCATCTCCATTTGTTAATTATAGTCATCATGTAATGATTTCCTAATGTTCTTATGTACATGCCTACAACATTAATGCAATGGATCCCATTAGAACTCCGTAGTTAAGAACGCTTGGGCTAGAGTAGTACTCGGATGGGTGACTGCTTGGGAAGTCCTAGTGTTTTACATGCCTATGGAATTTTGTAAAATTAGACCAATTTATCCCACATACATCATGGGAATTATTCCCCTCTTACTCTCTCATATATAAATGAGGTGAAGGAGGTCCTTTCAGCATGGAGTGGAGTGTGATGTAAATCTTGATGCAAATGAAGCATAGCCAACATCTCTTTCTCTTTAGAGATAAGCTACCACCATTCTATCCAGTTTGTGTCTACATTATTTTGCTATTTTTATTCATTAATATAAGTTGGGTTTCAATTTCTTTGTTCTCTACTATCGTTTTGTTTGTATATCATTTCATTATTCATATAATCTGGATCACTTTCAAGCTCTTTGTTCACACGTGTGAAACTACTTCTATACTTTTCTCACATGTGAAACATTTTCTTTTAAAGTTCGATTGTGGTCGGGCCTTTCCTTTACAAATATTAGTGACACGAGGTCCTAATTTTGAAATCCATCCCAATTTCTCAATCAACCTCCACCAAGTGAACCCATGCCCTAATTTTTGGATCGGGCTTGTGACTTCAAAATTGGGCATGCCCTCATCTATGATAGTGATGAGGGGTCCTAATTTTCTCAATCAACCTTGATTCATAGACCTTTCTCTCACTAATTTTAAACTATTCACACATGTAAAAACCCATTGAAGTTCAAATTGAGTTATTTAAAGTATGTGGGTTACTTGCACTTGCACACATGCTTTAAAAGGTGACTTACCAGGGCTAAATCAACGACACCATATGCTTGAACCATCACCTTTTTGAACTTGAGTAATGTGTATCACCCCATTTTTAATCCCCAAATTAATTTGTAAGTAATTTATATTAACAATGGTTTATCTCAGCATGGAGATAATATCTCCATGCTATGGCTTGTGAACTTTGTAATGTATATTTTCAAATAAGAGAAAAATCCAAACCAACTGACTGAAGAGTGGAGCACAAGCATTAACCATGATACCACTAAAGGGATTAGTGAGGGAGCATAGAGGGGATTCAATCATGCTAAATGATCCCAAGCCACATGTTAGCGACATTTCTTGTAAAGGGAGAGAAAAATGCAAAGGAGCAGGTGAAAACCCACTTACCTAAGTTCGGGACGCAAATGTGCCTATGGTTAACCGACAAGTAGTTCTGGGAGGCGAGGATCCGCACACCCAGATCTATGGTCAGGATCCGATTCCGGAGCCCCCTCGCCTTTCTACCTTTAAG
>ML783012.1:900998-923317 GCA_009831015.1 Picea engelmannii
CCAGCTTCCAATGGATCATTATTATTAATTGCTCAAAAAGTGCTCAAAAACATGTCTTACAATGCTCAAACTGACAAACCGACTGCTCCAATGGCTTCCCAGCGTCCCAAAACCCTTGTCTGGGCTCTTTCGGCACCTGAAACAGTCGAAAAATGAGAAAGATAGGCCTCCTGGAAGTCTCCTTCTCCAAGCTTGCTGTCTCTGGTTATACAATTCGCACCCCCCTTGAGTGAACCTGGCTCACACGCTCTTTAAAGCGTAAAAACTCAGCACCGGGCGCAACCGCACCAACGGTGCAAACCGTAGGACGGTTAAGGCGCCTCCAGCCCCTAACCGCCTCGGCACCTGGGCATATGGCCATGTGACCTCGCGCTAGGAAAAAAGGTGGTTAAACCGTTTGAAACCGTGCAACTTCCATTTGGGTCCCGCGCCAACATTTAACACACGTTTACATAGCCACGGGTCGTGGTTTCAAACCACGCGCCAACATTCAACACACGGTTTATATATATATAAAATACATTGCAATGCAATGCATTGCAATGCAATGCATTGCAATACAATGTAATATGAAATGAAATGCGCACGCGCCAAAACATTCGGGCTAATGCATATATGTTGGGTCAAATGCAATGTAATACGTCCATGTGTCGGGGCTAAGCCCCGACCCGCCCCCCTTTCCAATCAATACAACACATCAATTTAAATATATGTGCATTGACTCTTATAACAAGGAACATCGGCGGGAAAGTTGGTTATTAGAATTTGTTAAGGTATTATGTGGAGGAGAGGTCCGGGGGTCGAACCCCGCGGCCTCCAACATTTTATATATAAACTCCTTAGCCAACCAGTGAGTGACACGTGGCGCCCTTGGATTGGGCCACGTGTCCTCTTATTATTGGCCACCCAATGACACATGTCAACACCGTACTCGCCAATGATCGACCAATCAGCAGCTTCCACGTCACCTCCATACGACCTGTACAGCCCTGCCACATCATCGTACGGACTGTACGGACAGGTACAGTCAACATCAAAATTTTGCCTATTTGGCTTGGCGGATAGATTGCGATATCTTCTCCATACGGACTCCGTTTGAGAAAGTAAATATACCACCGGAATCAGGAAGACGAGACATACGCAATGGCATTATTTTTGTCGCATTTCGAGCACTTTGAAAATTGAGCAAAATTTGATCCCCTGATCACCTATGACCAGAATGGAGGCTATTATAGCCGCTAGGTATGCCCCCCTTGTGTTACCTCAGCCTCTCAGTGCCCTCTTGGAATATGGTTACCTCAAGCAGCTACCCAAGTTTACAGGTGAGGGGGACATAACTGCAGAAGAACACCTGGAAGCCTTTTAAAGTTTTACAGATGATAATGTCATCATGCATGCAGACGTATGGATGAGGATTTTTGTCCATAGTCTCCAAGGCGAGTCTAGGAAATGGTTTAAGGCCCTGCCTCCTAGATCTATTGATGGGATCGAAGCTTTAGATAATGCCTTTTTTGAGACAGTGGGGAGATAAAAAAGACTTCATGTATTACATGACAAAGTTTGGGTCTTTGAAGAGAAAGGAAGGAGAGTCTGTCTCTGACTTCTCTAAGAGATTTAATAAAATGTATAATAAAATTCCTGTTGAGATAAATCCCTCAGAAGCCTCGGATAATATCACTTATGCTAGAGCTTTTGACCCTGATTTCTGCCTACTGCTGAGAGAGAGAAGAGCCACTACCTTGGCCCACATGCAGGATGCAGCCATGGAGGTAGAATCTAACATATTGGCTATTGACCGACTCAGGAATGTTGCTGATAGAAACATATCCAAGAAAAGGCCTGAAGCCTTACCATCCAGTTCCTCTCCCATGCCCCATCAGACAGATGAAACAGTTAGAGTACTAAAATCACTTTTTGCCAGGATGGAAAGGTGGGAGTTAGAAGGGAAGCCCATGTACAGAAATACTCAGGATGCTGATGATAGAGGTTTCAAGAGACCTAATAACAATGGACCACAGGCCTTCCGAAGGGAACAAAGGGGAAAAGACAAAGAAGATCAAAGGATTCAAACCCCTCTCCAAAATAACCTGGTTACTCATCAAGCAGGGGAGGAGATAGACGAGTTCGACCCTGAAATTCATTGTGTTGAAAAGGCTCCTCCTTTTCCCCATTTGACTCAGTCTGCATATGAAAAATCCCTAATGAACATTCAAATCCATGAGTTAGGTAAGGGAGAAAGGGCTGGTCACACCTCTAACAGATACAATCTCAGGTCAAGAAAGAAAGAAGGAGACTTTGACAGCCAAGACCAGCCCCTCATAGCAGATAGGCCTACTAAATCTGCAGCAACCACTACTAAAGAAAAGAGAACTTAGAGTGCTTTGCCAGTAGCCAAAGAACCTATTGCTGAGGTAAGGGAGGCTCCTAAGCCTATTTCCTCCTTTAATTTTGAGCATGAAATTCAAAAGATCAAGATTCTCATCCCCATCTCTGAGCTAGTTAAAAATGAAGACTTTAAAAGGTCCCTCTCTAAGCTGCTACAATTTGAGTCCCCCTAGCCTCCCTCTGAATCAGTGAACCTTCAAGATGAGAAACCAGCTGTCATCCTAGGTCCCATGGTAGAAGACATAGATGATTCATCCCCTCCCTTCTACACCTCCCTGAACATACATGATAAAGTGTTGCATAATTGCCTCATGGATTCAGGAGCTTCCCATAACCTTATGCCCAAAGTAGTCATGGAAGAGTTGGGACTGGAAGTGACAAAGGTCTACCATGACTTGTACTCTTTTGATTCAAGGAGGGTGCAATGTCTGGGAGTCATCAAAGACCTGGTGGTTTCTTTGTTTCAGCTACCCATGAAGAGTGTGGTCATGGATATTGTGGTAGCTGACGTTCCCCCCAAGTTTGGCATGCTGTTGTCAAGGTCTTGGATCAAAAGACTTGGAGGAACGTTACAGATGGATCTCACATATGCCACCATTCCAGTCTTTGGAGGTGAATAAAGGAGGTTGTACAGAGAAGCCCAGCTAGCCTATATTGTCAGTGATGAAGCAAACCCCACTAATCACCCCATCTTTGCACTTGACATTGATTTAGGGTCTAGTTTGTTACAGATCACTGAAACTCCTGAGGCCCCTTTACAGATCAGAAAGCAGCCCATTCTTAATCAGGGGATACTTCCTCCAACCACCTCAGTTTGGAAGATGTTCTTTGACAAAGCTTCATCCAGTATAGGCGCAGGTGCTGGAGTGATTTTCATATCACCCTGTCAAGAGACCATATCCCTGTCATACAAGCTGGAATTTGAAACCACCAACAATGTGGCAGAATATGAAGATCTTGTTCTGGGTATAAGGGCTGCAAAAGGAATGGGAATAAGGGAGATGACAGTGTTTGGAGATGCAGAATTGATTATCCAACAGGTCAAGAATGTTTATCAGGCCAAGCATCCTCGGCTTAGAAGGTACAGAAACGAGGTATGGGACTTGATTGATAATTTCTTCTCTGCTTTCAACATTGCTTTTGTCCCAAGGGAAGATAATACCTCGGTTGATTCCTTAGCAGTCTCAGCCAGTTTGTTTAGGATCCCTCTGCCACCGAAGATTAATGGTGAGGTCGAGGTAAGATTCAGGCCATCCATCTCAGACAATATAAAGCATTGGAAGGTTTTCGAGGACAATCTTGAAATCGAAAAATTTCTTCAGTCCGTCGATGAGTTTTTTTCATTACACATTGATCAGGATCCTGATCCCGAAGGTGACCCTCCCTCTGAGGTATTTTTGAATAAAATTGTTAATCACCAGATTATTCAACTTCCTAGCAATCACATTCTGAGGGGATTAGTCCCTTTAGAAAGGTTGTTCGACAATAATGATGTGGCAGTAAAGGGTGGTGTTTCAAATGAAGATGCTGATACATCCGAATGCAACATTGGCACACAGGAGGAGCCTAAGTTTGTCAAATTATCAAGTAGCCTGACCAATGAACATAGGGCAGAATATACTAAGTTATTAAAAGAATTCGCTGATGTGTTTGCATGGGCCTATGAAGACCTCAAGACTTATGACACATCTTTCATTGAGCACAAGATCCCACTGAAAGAAGAGGCTAAGCCGTTCAGGCAGAAGCTGAGACAGATAAATCCCATGTTGCTACCTGTCATGGAGAAAGAAGTGAAGAAATTGCTAGATGCCCAAATCATTGTCCCCTTGAGATATTTCGAATGGGTGGCCAATTTGGTCCTAGTAAGGA
Organism: Picea engelmannii; assembly: GCA_009831015.1. Taxonomy (NCBI): domain Eukaryota; kingdom Viridiplantae; phylum Streptophyta; class Pinopsida; order Pinales; family Pinaceae; genus Picea; species Picea engelmannii. Next base: position 905,253 of record ML783012.1, read on the forward strand.
AGAAAAGTGGAGAAATCAGACTATGCGTTGATTTCAGGAACCTGAACAAGAGCTCAAGGAAAGACAATTATCCCTTGCCCAACATGGAACACATATTGCAAAGGGTAACGGGTGCATCTAGGATATCCATGATTGATGGATTTTCTGGTTATAATTAGATATCAGTCATGCCTGAGGACACATAAAAAACAACCTTCACCACTCCTTGGGGCACATTCATGTATGCCAAAATGCCTTTTGGATTGATGAATGCAGGAGAAACATTTCAGCGAGCCATGGACATAGCCTTCATCGGGGAAAAGGACCAGTTTGTGGTAATCTATCTAGATGACATCATAGTCTTCTCCAGGTCCGATACGGAGCACTGCCGCCACCTGAGGAAAGTTTTCCTGAAGTGTCGAAGGTTTGTCCTATCTTTAAACCCCAAGAAATATTTGTTTGCTATGAAGGAGGGGAAGCTATTAGGCCATATAGTATCAGCAGAGGGAGTGAGAATTGATCCTAGCAGGGTAGAGGCAATTCAGACCCTGTCACCTCCCAAATCTAAGAAGGAAGTTCAGGCCTTTTTGGGGAAGATTAATTTTCTGAGGAGATTCATCTTAAATTTTCCTGAGCTGGTGAGACACATCACAACCATGCTCAGGAAGGGAAATGAAGTGAAATGGACTGCTGAACCCAGGGAATCTTTTGTCCAAATAAAAAGGGCATTGACTGAGGCACCTGTGCTGATCAGTCCTGACTATTCCAAAGATTTCCTGATCTTTTCTTTTGCTTCTTGTGATACAGTAGCAGCGGTCTTTTTGCAGAAAAATGAGGAAGGGCGAGAGAAACCCATTGCCTTCTTCAGCAAGGCATTGAGAGATGCAGAAGTCCGGTACGAGATCATGGAGAAGCAGGCCTATGCCTTGGTGAAAGCTCTCAAAGATTTCAGAGTCTATGTCTTGCACTCAAGGATCACTGCATACGTTCCTTTGGCCTCTGTGAAGGACATTCTTATACAGCCTGACATAGACGGAAGAAGAGGTAGGTGGATTGCCAAGATCCTAGAGTTTGATCTAGAGATTAAGCCCACCAAGTTGATAAAGGGGCAGGGTTTAGCCAAGTTGTTGGCTGAATCCAATTGCAAATCTTTGGGGATTAGTTTCATCAAGGCCTGTTCAGAAAATCCGCAAGCCGAATCATCTAATAAGAATTCTCAGGGTGCCTTATCCCTAGCGGCATGCCCCTGGTACATGGATATCTTGTACTTTCTGCAAGAATTGAAGCCTCCTGATGGAATGGGAAAAAGAAAGGAAAGATCTTTAAAGCTCAAGGCGGTCAGATATTTCCTCATTGACCAAGCCTTGTACTAGAAAGACCCTCTAGGGGTATTTTTAAGATGCCTGGACCCGCAAGAAGCCCAGAAGGTTATGTTTGATTTCCATAACGGTCTTTGTGGGGGGCATCATTTCTGGAAGACCACAACTCATAAGATCCTCAGGGCTGGGTATTATTGGCCTACTTTATTCACTGATGTCTGCAGAGAAATCAGAGCTTGCATCAAATGCCAAAGGTTCTCAGGAAAACAACAACTCAAATCACTGCCATTAAAGCCTATAGTAGTTTCAACACCTTTTCAACAGTGGGGGTTGGACTTCATTGGAGAAATTCATCCTCCCTCAAGCGGCCAACACAGATGGATCCTGACTGCAACAGACTATTTCACCAAATGGATAGAAGCTACCCCTACTAGGAGTACTTCTCACAAAGTGATTATCAGCTTCCTGGAGGATATCATAGCTAGATTTGGCTGTCCTAGCAAAATTGTCACTGATAATGCCCCCCCCTTTCGGTCCGAGCCCCTGGTCAAGTTCTGTGAATAGTTTTAGATTTCACTGATCCACTCTACTCCCTATTATCCTCAAGGAAATGGACTGGCGGAGTCTTCCAATAAAAGTCTGATCAAGCTCATCAAGAAATTACTTGAAGACAATAAAAGGGCCTAGGATTCCAAGCTCAAATTTTCTCTGTGGGCAGACCGGGTGACAACAAAGAAGTCCCTGGGCATCTCACCTTTCCAACTTGTTTACGGGACATAGGTTGTTTTCCCTACTCAGCTTGCTTTATCTGTGGCGAAATTCCTCCAGGACCTAGAAGGAGAGCCTGACCATATGGTCAGAAGGGTTCATCAGATGGTGGAAGTGCAACAGATCAGGGAACAGGTCATGGACATGGCCTACAATCATCAACAAAAGATCAAGAAAACCTTTGACAGGAAGAGCAGAAAGAAATATTTCGCACTAGGTGATCTGGTGCTCAAATGGGATGCACACAGGCAGGATAGGGGCAAACACAGTAAGTTTGATGCCCTCTGGTTTGGGCCTTTCAAGATCTCTGAAGTATTTTCAAACAACACTTATAGGCTGCAGGATTTGGAAGGCAAGGAAGTTTTCAATGGCCCAGTTAATGGGCATTTCTTAAATTTTTTTTTTTTCTGAGCCGAAGACGGTTCCCCTGTTTTTGTAAATATCGTTGTCTGTTTTCGGCTTAATAAATGACTCCATAGCCCAACAACAAGGCACTGAAGCTGTGGAATGAGTTCTTAGAGCATCACAGGGACGACTCTATCCCCCATGGAGCCTAATGTTAGCGACATTTCTTGTAAAGGGAGAGAAAAATGCAAAGGAGCAGGTGAAAATCCACTTACCTAAGTTCGGGACGCAAATGTGCCTATGGTTAACTAGCAAGTAGTTTTGGGCGGCGAGGATCCACACACCCAGATCTATGGTCAGGATCCGATTCCGGAGCCCCCTCGCCTTTCTACCTTTAAGCGGAGGGGGGGGGGGGTCCGGAATCGGGCATGCACCTCTCCGACGACTAAGATCAAAGCGCCCGGATCAACAACGCACAAGCAATTCGGACCCCCCTTTCCTTTCTACCTTTAATAAGGGGGGGGGGTGATACAGAATCAGGCGCGCATCTTCCCAATGGCCAAGATCAAAGCACCCGGGTCAACGACGCTCAAGTGATCCCACCCTTCTCAGCCGCTCTGCTTTTAATCAATGTGGGGCCTTCCCCCGTCGTGTCACCTCCCGAGCCGCCTCTCCCCTGCAACCTATCTTCCACTTCGCCTCATAGCATGGCCCCTCCTCAGTCTATCATCCTCCTACCAGCTGCCATGTGTCCCCCTCTCTCCCCATAACCTGTCCATTCACCCTCATGGTCCCCTTTTTCCCTTTTTCTCATATTCGCCTGACACATCATGCCAGGTGTTCTTCCCCTCTTCTCCCAACTCACCTCTCCTCATCCACTCAAGCCCCACGCTCCATGTATCCTCTACCCATTCACCACTTCCAATTATACGCCCCAGCCTTCGCTCTGGCCTCCACCTCTATTCATCAGGCCGTTCAGCCCATCCAGGTGGCAGCGCGAGGGGACCTCCACGCCCCAAAGGTGTAGAGTTGGTTGGACCATTACTAATCCCAAGGAAGTAGTTATTACGGTAGTTGGTGGTGGTTAGACATCGTCTCCGCCATAAAGGGAAAGTCCAGGGACAAATTAAAATCATGACGGTTCACCCATAGGACTGTCAGGAGTTCGATTGTGTCTGCCATGGGTGCACGATCATTCAGAGACTGCATGTGCAGATTGTCAGTGGGCATGCAGACGCAATGTTTTTAATGCAGCGTCTTGTTTTTTGATGTCGTTGTTGTTTCGAGTATATGTAGGCGTTTTCTCCATTTTTGTAGGTATCAATGGTAGAGCGAAGCTCCCAACTGTAAAGTTTCAACAAACCTTCTAGCTCTTTGGCTATGCATCTTTATGTGAGTTTTCTTGTTTTATGACAGATAGTCCTTCTTACTCCATCTAAGTCTTCATCTTATATCAAGAGAGTTTGTGATCGACTAATTCACATGAATTATTGCAGTTACGTTATGATAAAGGGTTTATTGTTGCATTATTGTATTCTCTGGTCTTCCATGTTTGAATGTAAGAAGATGTTACGTTTAAATGATTTCTCCTACAGTCTGTTAGAAACCTTTTGTTTATAACAGACCCTTGCACTCCTCTTATACAGGTCTTCCCCCTACTCACCCTTATTACAACTCACTGTTTGAAGTTTATCTAAGACCTCACTTGCCCATGCATGCCTGGCCTAGTTTCAGAGTTGGAACAATATTGTTTTGAGTTAACTTCCATTCGATCACCCTTTTTCATAAACAAATCATGACATAAATTGATGGGCGTCGGGATCTTCTCCTGCTGCAATTCAGGAGTGACTTCCGTCGCCAACACCACCTTATTGAACTATTTTGGGAATAATAATCCTTTTCCCTTTTTCTGAATCCAAAAAAAAAATCAGCTAATGAAAAGAGGGTTGGTAGTTGAACAACCAACTACCTGCAATAAAGAGATATAGAAAGACAAGGTTGGAGAATTGAAAGATTCCAGACTAGGTACAATAGGTACCACCTTATACCCCATGAGTTCCTTCTAGCAGAAGAAATGGGAAGAATAGATTGAGAAACTTATGGGGATGCATGAGGAAGAGAAAATAATGCATGGGTGCATGCGCATGGAAGGGGAAGTCCTAGTATGGACAATGGAGGAGAAAGGGATGAGCCATGGATGAGACAAGATTGTTGAGATCTATGGGAGAACCCACGTGTGGAGCAAATAGACATGAGTTTCAGAGCAATATTGTTTACCTGGCTAGTATGAGAAACCCAAAAACCAACCTAATCTAAGAGGGCCGCGATCTTGATGCTAGGAAGGAATTTGATAAACCATGTGGAGGCCTTGGGCATGGTGAGTGTAAGGGTTTTCAACCAGTTGTTGTGTGAAGAAGAGTGGCCTTCACATTTACAAATTGATCTAAGAGTCTGAGAGGATTCCATGGTAGTATCATGGCTTAGCATGGGGGTGGCAGGATTGTAGAGGTCTAGTGTATATATGATCAAAAGTGATTACTTGGAAGTGGCTAGCTAACTCCTTTAGGTACAAAGCCATCGAAAGTAAGCCTAATTTGTGAATTTGTATTTGATATTTCATACATTGAATGGTAAGTTTCGAGTCCCCAAATACTTAAAGTGTCTTGATATCCTTCTTCATTGTAGCCTTCAACAAGTATAATAGAGCTTTGAACTCCTCTACATTGTTTGTCCCTGAATTGAGGTTTACTTTAGCTAAGAAATAATGTGAATTTGAGAGAAATAGTACTAATCCTAGGCTACAAATATGACCTAGGCCTTGGCATGCCCCGTAAAAAAAGAGCTAGGATATTGACTTATCAATCACCAAATCACCCACCACTCTTTGAGTGGCCACCTTTTCTGATATTTGAAAAGAAGAGAGTAGAGACAAAAAATGTATAATAATTTGGAAAGGGGAATTTTTTTGATCCTCTAAGATGAAAACATTCCTTGCAAACTAGATTCCCCATATGACTAAAAATGGCACAACTCTATATTTCTTGAGATCTCTCTTGGTAAACCATTCTCTAAAATTATCACTCAATGAGCCTTTTGACCAAAAATTTGATAACTCCATATGTCCCTCCATTTCTTTCCATACCTATATGGTGTAAGAGAAACTCATAAATATATGAGAGTTAGCCTCTTCATTAAATTTGCATAGACAACACTAGATCAACCCTATTTTCATCCATTTTTAAAAATTATCCTACGTCAACAGTTCATCAAAACCAATAACATAAAAAATGTACATTTAGCAGGGACTCTCACCTTGCATAACTTTGTCCACCACCAAGCATTATTTGCTAATGGAGAGGCTTGTAGAGACAAATATCCAAGTTTCGATGGGTAGAAACCCCCAACCCTATTCATGGCCCAACATATCTCATCAAAAGTATCCTTCAGTATTATACGAGCTTTTCTGAGCTCAACTAGGAAGGCCTCTCAATACTGTACCAGGTCAACGACTAAGCCTAAATATTGGGCCAAGATCCATCCCTGTGACCATAGCAAGGTATCTCGGGGTCTGTCTACCCTGTTCAATGTGCATCTTCCCTGTCCCTGTAGGAATGTCATAAGAACCTCATGAAGGAAAATATTATATCCACAACCCATTATATCATTGGACCCAATTCATACCTAAGTTCTATTTCCAACTCACCAGGCCAAGTAATTATCAATGACTAGAAATGCAAAGGATAATGCTTTCCATTGATTGGAAACATTGGAGATATTCTTTCTTTCTGATCTTATCCAATCAACTAAGGAATTTGGAGAAATATATTTCTGAACAATGATTTTCTTCCAAAGGCTATCTTTAGTAATCAAATGTCATAAGGATTTAGGAGCCAAAGACTGACCCCAACCCCCTAATTTTTAGGTGTGACAATCAATTTCCAACTGGCTAAATGGGAACCCTTATAATCATTGCATCCTTTCCAAAGATAATTGAAACAACATTTTTTTACCTTCTCAAGAATACCTTTGGGAATACGTGCTAATGTATGCCAAGATCAAATAATACCTTTGATCTTTTATGCTTTGAAAGATCAAAGGAAGAAGGATGCAAAGACGATGTTTTACATACATAAAGCCATGCATGAAAGCATACTCCCAAGAGTTGCATCAACAAAGCAAGCCAAGGAAGCATGGGACATACTACAAACCTCTTATCAAGGTATGGACAAAGTCAAGACTTCAAAATTACAAATTCTTAGAAGAGATTTTGAAACTCTATCAATGAAAGATATAGATTCAGTAGATTCATCTTACACCCATGTTATTGGCCTGATAAATCAGATTAAGTCTCATTGAGAAACCATAGAGGACAGAAAGGTTGTTGAGAAGGTACTTAGGAGTCTTCCTCATAAATTTGATACCCTTGTTGTGACTCTGGAAGAGAGAAAAGACCCGAGTGAGTTAATTCTAGATGAACAACAAGCTTCCCTCATTAATCATGAACACAGATTGAATATGTCAAATATGTCATTAGAAAATGCATTTTCAACGCATTCATCTATAAGCCATGGAAGAGGAAGGGGGAGATCTAACTCTAGAGGAAGAGGAAGGAGTTATGTTAGAGATCGACGTAATAACAATCCTAGAAATACTAATGGAAGAGGACAAAACCCAAATACCGGTCATCCAAGTAATCAAAAAATTGATAAGTCAAAGATTCAGTGCCATTACTGTGAAAAGTATGGACATTATGCATATGAGTGCAGGAAGAGACAATATAATTAGAACAAAGAAGGTCAAGATCAGTCAAACAATGCAAATACTCCCTCGAGTCCTATATTTATGGTGCATGCTGAAGTGATGCCTATAGTTTTCCCAGTTGAATGCAATGTTTCTCAAGAAATTCCATGTGACACGTGGTATGTAAATTCAAGTTGCAATTATCACATGACAAGAAAATTAGAACTATTTCCTAGTTTGGATAAGTCAGTCCAAACTAAAGTTACACTTGGAACAGATATCCAAGTCACTATCCTATGCAAAGGAAGTATTAACATTTTAACTAAACAAGGAGAGAAAATAATTATGCCTAATGCATATTATGTTTCTGGCCTAAAACATAATTTGATGAGCAGAGGATAGTTGTTACAAAAGGATACAAAATATACATGGAAGATAATCACTATGTGATTATGGATAGATATCCAAACAATCAACTTATTGCAGGAATTCAGATGAAAAGAAACATAATGTTTCCATTGACATTAAAGACAACCATGAAGAAAAATACAACGCAAGTTGTCTATGACAGAAAATATGCGCAGTATGACACTGCATTTACAACAGAAAGTAAAGAAGTAAGTTCACAGTTCCAAGGAAGGAAAAGATAATGCTCACAGTCTTAAAGAAAAGGAAGAAAATGGCACATAGATGCATGAAACATTCCAATGTAAAGTGCAAGATGATTCCTGGCTATGGCATTTCAGATTTGGACACTTGAACTCTAGAGGTATGAAGCTGCTACACACAAAGGATATGGTGAAAGGTTTTCCATTGATTGAAAAACTAGAAAGAATATGTGAAGGCTGCATCTTTGGAAAGCAACATAGAGAGTCTTTTCCAGTTGGAAGTCATACAGAGAAAAAGCTCCACTAGAAATTGTACATTCAGACATCTTTGCACCAATGAAAACACCATCTATAGGAGGCAATACCTATTTTCTTACATTCATTGTTGATTTCTCAAGAAAAACATGGATTTATTTCCTATAACAAAAATATGACAAATTGGGTTGTTTTCAACATTTCAAATCACTTGTGGAGAAGCAAAGTGGTTATTACATCAAGGTTCTAGTAACTGACAGAGGAGGAGAATATGTTTCAAGACAATTTCAGAACTTTTGTAAAGTATATGGAATCTACAAGCAATTCACTGCGTGATATACACCACAACAAAATGGTGTAGCAGAGAGGAAGAATCAAACCATCATGGAAATGGTGAAAAATATGTTGGCAATCAAACATTTTTCAAATGAGTATTGGGCTAAGGCAATAGCAACTGCAATGTACATCATGAACAGATGTCTGACAAAGAGTGAGAAACAAAGTTCCTCAAGAAGCCTGGACATGTATGAAGCATAATGTGGTGCACTTAAATTTTTTTGGTTGTGTCGCATACACACATGTTCCAGATGAGCTGAGAAAGAAGCTAGATAACAAAGGACATAAATGTATATTTGTTTGATACTTTGAAGATACAAAAGAATACAAAATGTATGATCCTATTGCAAGAAAATTCATATTCATTCACGATGTTCAATTTGTGGATAATGAAGCATGGGATGGAAGCATAGAAAAGATAGTCAAAATTGTTGATGCTATGGCGCATGATGACATATAAGATGAAGTGGTTCAAAAACCAGTTGTAAGTCAGTGTGCAATACCTTCTACCCCTAACACTGCGACACAAATCCCAACACAAATTACTCCAATGAGATCTGCAGGTGTGCAGTCCACACCTAGAACGCAAAAGACTCCAGAAAGCAGTCCAAGTACTTCTACATATCCAGATCCAACATTAGCAAGTATGTTACCAAGGAAGACAAGGATTCTGCCTGACATCTATAATGTTGATACACCAAATTCATTTTCATTTTTTTCTCTGTTTTCACAAATAGATGATCCATTAACTTTTGAAGAAGCTGTCAAAGATGATGTATGGGCACAAGCTATGGATGAAGAAATTAAATGCATAGAGAATAATCAGACATGGAAATTGGTAGATGTACCTGAAGATAAGGATGTGATAAGTGTGAAGTGGATTTATAAAACCAAGCAATATGTAGATGGAAATGTGCAGAAGCACAAGGAAAGGTTAGTTGCAAGAGGTTTTACACAATAACCTACAATTGATTTCAATGAAACATTTGCGCCAATTGCGCGCATGGGCACAATCAGAACTATGTTGGTCATTGATGCCAATAACAAATGTTCTATTTATCAAATGGATGTAAAGTCAACATTTTTGAATGGGCATTTAGAAGAACAAGTATATGTGGAACAACCACAAGGCTATGAGATTCCAGGAAAAGAAAACAAAGTGTACATATTGAAGAAAACATTCTATGGATTAAAGAAATCTCTGAGAGCTTGGTAAAGTTACATAGATTCCTACCTCACTCAAAATGAATTTTAGAGAACTGAATGCGAGCCAACACTATACATAAAAGAAAATCAACAAAGTAACATGTTAATTGTTTACTTATATGTGGACGATTTGATTTTTACAGGTGATTTTGGCATAGGAAAATTTAAGTGAGTCGTCAAAGATGAATTTGAAATGACTGATTTAGGGCTTATGAGATATTTTCTGGGTATTGAAGTTCACCAGTCCAAAACTGGTATATGTATTTCACAATCTAAGTATGCACATCAAATTTTGAAAAGATTCAACATGATAAATTCTGAAGCAGCCCCAACACCTGTCATAACATGATTGAAGTTAAGCAAAAAAGATGAAGGATCCAAGGTGGATCCCACACTGTTTAAAAGAATGGTATGCAATCTTATGTATCTGACAATAACAAGACATGATATTATGTATGGAGTGAGCCTGATTTATAGGTTCATGGAAACTCTAAAAGAATCACATTGGAAGGCAGGAAAAATAATTTTGAGATATGTGAATGGAACAAAAGATTTTGGAATTATGTATTCTACATCAGAATATTTCATACTTATTGGATACACTGACAACGATTGTGGAGGCAACATAGATGACATAAAAATCACCTCTGTGTACACATTTTATTTTGGAATAGGTATAGTGTCATGGGAATCAAGGAAGCAACCCATTGTGACTCTTTCTTCAGTAGAAGTTCAGTATGTCGCAACTACAAGCACAACTTGTCAAGCTGTGTGGATGAGAAGAATGTTAAAATATTTGTTGCAGGAAAAAAATGAACCAACAACAATATTTTGTGACAATAACTCTGCCATCATGTTATCAAAGAATCATGTGTTTCACAAGAAAATCAAGCATATTGATACAAGTTATCATTTTATCAAAGAATTAGTGAATAACAAAGAAACATGTTTAGAGTTTTGCAGGTCAAAAGAACAAGTTGCAAATATTTTTACAAAGGCTTTGGCGAGAGATGCATTTCATAAACTACACAGTTGTCTAGGAGTCAACATAGTCGCAGATATTTGACAATTCATGTCAATAGGAGTTTTTGATGAAAATTTTATATTTTGTAAACTCACCTACTTATAATTAAGGGGGAGTGTTGGAAATATTAATTACAAGTCAGTGAGATTTATGTCTCAGCTGACTTAGTTAGTGAGTCAATATGCAAGTCTCAAGTTCATGAGCTCTACGTTTACGCAAACTCAGTTTTTTCAGTCAGCAAGGAGGCATGATACTTAATGACTCGATGTTTATCTTTCTCGATCTCTGTTATGCAGATGATAATCAACCAAAATTCGTTGTCCTATTAATTGTTCAGTCAGTTTTACTTCTAGATGAAGTTTCTTAGTTTTATCTATATAAGTCTGATTCTGTAGGAAGTCGATATGCAGAGAAGTAGAGAAAACATAATCGATAGTTAGCAAGCATCAACAACTATGAGGAGTCGAAGAAATTTGAGAGCACAAGCTCTGTGTTTTGTAAGTTTGCAGAAGTTATTGGAGCTGAAGCTCGACACAGTTTTATTTTTGTATTCGTGCGAGTTCATAATATATTAGTTATATTTGTGTTGATTCATTTTAGAGTCTCTGATGTGAAAATATCTTCTCTGTGTTTATGCTCAAGCTTAAAATTCATAGTTTATGTGTTGAGAGTAGCATAGTTTCGATAAATTAATCTGTTAAGTGTTTTTTATCCGCGCGTGTAGTCTGTGAATTGCACGATAAGTCCCAAAGTTCAACAACTGAAAATTCCACGGTGCGGTCTTTGCAACTGTGTTGCGTGGAGTTTGTCTACAGGCTGTAGATCTCCCAAGAGATCGTATAGGCATATTCTGCTTTGGGAAGATAATTAAAAATTGGATTAAAGGAATAAAAAAATGCAAAATTTGATTATGAAAGTGCCTTATCACAAAAGACTAAGACTTTTGAAATGCATAATCAAATTCCAAAAATGCACAATCAATTTTAAAAGTGTGAATTTCTTGTAAAATCGTGACACTGATTTTTCTTTGAAAAATTCATAGAACCATCCTTGCTCGAACACCCTTGGGAAGTTTTGGTGCGAGAATAAAATATTGTAGTAAGATAGTGAGGGTGGCTTAGATAAACTAGAAAGAATAATCAATAGAAGAAGTGGTTGTCTTTTCCCAAAGAAGAATGGAGGAAGGTTTTTTGGTTTTTAATTTTCCATACAAATAGTTTTAAACAAGACATATGCCAATTTTTCCAATGGGATTCTATGTAGATGTTTTGGAAAGATTTGACTTGAAATCCTCGAAAAAATTAGAGTCCTTATAAGGAACTAAAGGAAGTTCCTGGAGTAGAATTGGACCTAGAGTCCTAATGAGAAACTAAAGGAAGTTTCTTTAGTAGAATTGGACCCTCACTCTTGAGGTGATCATGTATGTTCTTGATAAAACTATAATTGATATGTAAATCTTTTGGGAAGATTTGACTTGAAATCCTGGAAAAAATTAGAGTCCTTGTAAGGAACTAAAGAAAGTTTCTCGAGTAGAATTAGACCTCACTTTTGAAGTGATAAAGACATATATGTTCTTGATGAAACATGATTGATATGTAATGCTTATGAAAAGATGATTAATATGTAATGCTTAATACAAGAGACAAAGTTGAAATACCACCTTTCAATAAAAAGAAAAAAAAAGAAAGAAAGGTACAACACACCGGGATTAATAAGCATGACTTTATTGCATCTTAGGGTTTATAACCTGTCAAACCACACCGTCGCACCCTGACCTATGGCGAAGATATCAACCCTAACTATGGATGTGGCAAGCAAGCCTCCATTTGCATGGCAAAAGGGAAGGCCAAGGAATTTGGTAAATCTTTTGTTTCATTTTTTTTCCTTGTCCTTTCTTCTCAAATCTCTAGCGTAGCTTTTTTTGGTGTATGGTCCTCACATTGCTTCGCCTTGTAGATGGTTTTATTTTGTTGCACGGTCCTTAGAACTAATCCGGCCATACGTTTAACTCTATCCAAACAATGCCATCTTCTATATAACATTTTCTTCTCGTTTCATTTCTGTTCTGCACAATAGCAATTGCCACACAAAACAAAACAATGTTAGAATGAATAACTTAACAGGAAAAACACAATTAATGCTAGGGATAAATTTATGAATTTGTAAAACCTAGAATATTTTATAAAGCAAATCTTCCTAGGGTAAGGTATATTTGGTCTCATATTTCCTTCACAATATTATGAATTGGTAAAACTAATTATGTGCAATCTTTGAGAAACGCACACGATCATGTGAACCTCCCCAGAACTCACTGTCAAATATTGTTAACCCTTAGGATAAGATACCGATCATTGACTCTCACGGCAATGCACGGCTTAGCACAAAACCCTAATCAACCAGGCCGCGAACTGCCTCTGCTCTTAAGAGCGTATTGGTTGCGCTCTATCCTCAGTGTCCCTCCCTCTGTGGATAAACTAGAAAGAATAATACATACATAATAGGTTACTATAGAAAGAATAATACATACATAAAAAAAAACCATCCATATAGGTGAGTATAGAAAGATATAGGTGACTAATACATACATAATATGAATCAAATTCCATACCATAATATTAAACTAAAATAGTGAACACCTCATGGCGAGTTGAGGAGTTTAGAGATCACTCTCACGCCATGCACACATCTCTGGAGGTCCAGAGGGTGAGAATAATAGTTGTATCGAACAGACGGATTGTCACGAGGATCTCTGCTGCGTAGCCGAAGCTCTCCTCTCGATAATGGAAATGCCAACTTATCAAAAATGTTGTTTTCGTTTGGGCCCTCTGGAGATAGGCTGCCATTAACAAAGCTGGTCAGCGACTCGATGTAATTTTGAGAGGCTTTAAGAATACCCACTACTTGTATGGAGTAGAATTGGTGAGATAACCAGCTTACGGATGCACGGGGTTGTCTTGAATCCTTTGGCCTACCAAGGGCGAATGTAGGAGTAGAGGAATATTGAATTCTCTGAGATGTTTGGATGGGCCGATTCCGCTCAAGAGGAGAAGCTGGGGACTCCCTAGGGCTCCTGCACTAAGGATTACCTCGCTGGTACTTGATGATTCATTGAGGAAAGCTTGATAAGACCGACCATGGCTGTCCATGAATTCAACTCCACTGGCCCTCGGCTTCCCAGAGGAACCATCCTTCGTTTCTGCATGATCCAATTCATACTCAAAACAATCACTCTATATTTATATTTACAGATCTGGATATAAATCTATTATTCCAATCTTGATTATAAATGATTTGAAAATTACGTAAATAATATTAGCAAGGAGTGTAGAAACACTGTCATGTGTTTAAATGAATTACCTTCTGACACAGAATTGAAGAGAATCCTGTTGACGGTAGCATTGAGAAGGACTACAATATTGTCGGGATTGGCTGACCTGAGAAGATCTGCAGCTGTGTGTCTTTTGCCTTTGCTGTCGAAGGTGGAAGCGCTGATCTTGGTTCCATCCAAATGATCCAACGTATATCCATTGTATGGAAGAACCCCTGCTTCCAGAAGGCCATCTCTGATAGCCGATGACCAAGGCGAGAGCTGATATGGTTTGAAGGCATTTGCTTCTCCACCCATTGATAGGACTCCTCTACAAGTCCCTCGTCCCATACCATATTACGAACATATTCAGAGCCCGCCCTGCTGTAGAAACCCGCATTGATAGCAGTATCGCCTCCCAGAACTATCACTCTCACAATTTACAATTTCAAAGGGGCAATGAACCATTAGTATTCTAAAAAGTCAAATTTGACTTAGGCATAGCGAAGGGACAAACTAACGAATTAATTGTGTCAATATATATATATATAATCCTGATTTTGTATGGAAAATAAACAAAAATAGATAGATTTCTGGAGTTAACGAGATTTTATGCTATGTTCATTTTTATTTTGGAGTTTGTAAACTCATGATAATGTATTCTTGTGCTGTGAAATATTTTGTTGTAGTTTCTATTGAGTTTTTAGTACATATATACTGGGTTAATTTAGGAATGATTTATTGAAGATATTTTGTTGTTTCAATTTGAGTTTTGGTTTGTTGTTGTAATTTTTTTTATTTTGCTATAACTTTGTTTTGTTGTAATAGCCATTTTATTATCTGCTCAAACACTTGTTGAAAAATTTGTTGTAAAACAGAGTATCAATACTTGTTTATGATGTAAGAGTGGTTCACTTAATTTTTTGCTTTAATAGCTCTTTATTATTTGTTGAAACAGTTGTTGAAACACTTATTGAAATATTTCTAGTTCCTGGTTGTAATTGAATACAGTGATTTGGAATTTGATCTAAAATGACTACAAACAATGTTTGGATCAACCACAGATTCATGTTTTAACTGAAATGAATTATGATTCTTGGTTTATTAGAATGAGAACAATTTTGCGTTCTCAAGATCTTTGGGAGTTTTTTACTGTTGGTTATTCAGAGTCTGTTGACCAAGCAACATAAATGGCTCTGACAAATGCTAAGCGGATTTTGTTGAAGGAGAACAGAAAGAAAGACGACAAAGCCCTGTTCTTATTCAACAAGGCCTTACTGAAACCATATTTACGAAGGTGTCAAGCTCAGTGTCTTCAAAGAAAGCTTGGGACATTCTTGAAACTAGCTATCAAGGTGTATCCAAGGTGAAGACTGTTAAGGTTCAAAATTTGAGAAGAGACTTTGAAAATATGAAGATGAAGGACAACGAGTCAGTTGATAGTTTCATGACTCAAGTCATGAATGTTGTGAATCAACTAAGGCAATATGGTGAAGACCTCTCCGACAAGAGAGTAATTGAGAAAGTTCTCAGATCTTTTCCAAAGAAATTTGAATCTGTAGTTGTACCCATATAAGAATTTAAAGATATTAGTCTAATGCATATTGATGAATTAACTGGTTCTCTAATTTCTCGTGAATCTAGGATGTCTAGATATGATAATCCATTAGAAAATGCCTTCAAATCCCAGATGCATGTTACTCTATGTTACTAGAGGTAGAGGACAGTCTAGTAGTAGAGGAAGAGGAGGCCGATTTGCTAGTCAAAGAGACAATAAAAGTGATTCAGAATCTGAGGAGAAAGCTCAACAAAATCCTCCTAGTTTAAGGGGGAGCAACAACAGATTGTGGCAGCAAGGAAATCAGAGGTATGATAAATCTAAGGTATACTATTATTATTGTAAGAAAATTAGACATTATTCTAACAAGTGTTGGAAGAAGCAAGCAGATGTTGGAAAGAAGTATGCACACATGACAAAGGAGTCAGAGGATGACTAGAAACCTCTGTTTATGACTTGTAATGTTACCGAGGAAAGTTGAAATGATGTTTGGTTTTTGGACAACGGATGTAGAAATCACATGATTGGAAATAAAAACTTCTTTTCCAGTTTAGATACCAATATTCAGTCTGAGGTAAAGTTGGATAATGGCAGTAAGGTCAGAGTTAATGGTAAAGGTGTGATTATTGTTTATACTAAGAATAGTGAAAGAAGAAAAATAGATGACATTTATTATGTACCTGGTATGAAATGCAATCTAATAAGTGTTGGACAATTGATAGAGAAAATGTACACAGTGTTCTTCAAGAACAAGGTATGTACAATTTATGATAAGTATCCAAGTAAACAATTGATTTCTAGAGTAGAGATGAAAAATAATAGAATGTTTCCACTTATTATGAGAAATGATATGATTGACTCTTTGAATGCTAATAAAGTTAAAGGTTTGGATGAGTCATGGTTATGGCATTTGAGATATGTCCATATACATTTTGGAGGTCTAGATTTGTTGCAGAAGAAGCAAATGGTGAATGGGTTTCCCAGTATTCAACAACCAACAATCTCGTGTGAGAGTTGCATACTTGCAAAGCATCACATGGATAAATTTATTTATGGAGTTTCTTATAGGGATAAAGCTCCATTGGAACTTGATAACACAGACTTATGTGGACCGATGCAAACACCTTCATTGACTAGTAATGTCTATTTTATGTCTTTTATTGATGATTTAAGTAAAAAGACTTGGGCTTATTTGTTGAAGCAGATGTATGAATATTTTGATATATTTAAGAGGTTTAAAGTTCTACTTGAAAAGGAGAGTGGGAAATATATTAAATTCTTGAGATCAGACAAAGAAAGTGAGTATATGCTAATTGATTTCATGGAGTTTTTTCAATCTCATGGAATCAAAATACAGTTTACTACTCGTTATATTCCACAACAGAATGGAGTAGCTGAAAGGAAGAATCGAACCATTATGAATATGGCTCAAAGTATGTTGAAGGAGAAGAATCTTCCAAATTAATATTTGGGTGATGTAGTTATTTGTTCAGTATATATTCTGAACATGAGTCCAACTAAGAGTGTGAATAACTGAGTACCCCAAGAATCTTGGAGTGGTAAGAATAACAACATATCCCATTTGAGGATTTTCAGGTGTGTATCTTATGCACATGTACCTGAAGAGATGAGGAGAAATTTGGATGACAAAAGTGAGAAATGTGTTTTTTTTTATACAATGAGGAATCTAAGGCATATAGACTATATAATACCATCACCAAGAAGTATGTTATCAGCACAGATGTTGAGTTCAAGGAAGAAGAGGCTTGGTATGGCAGCATTAAAAAAATTGTTTCAGGGGGAGATGAAATATCTCATGAAGATGATGATGGAGATGAGCAGGTCATACAAGGTGGACAGTTGATTCCAAAATCACATACACCTGCAACAAGAACTCATGTAAGACAATCTCCAAGAGTGAGTCCATCACAAATAAGAATGCCCAGAACCCGTGAGCGCGGTGAGCTCGTGGACATCAAACATGATCAAAGGTAAGCAATGAATCAAATCCTACTTTAGCTTCATTAAGAAACATAATTAGAGGTTAGAAGACTATAATTTTAAGAGAATTATATGAGAAAAATAATGACGTAGATCAAGTTTCAAATTTTGCATTAATTGCATATAATCCTGTAAGTTTTGATGATGTTGTTAAGAAAGAAGTTTGGGTAGAAGCTATGAATGAGGAAATTGATGCCATAGAAAGAAATAATACTTGGGAACTTGTATATTTTCCTGGAGATAAAAATTGTATTAGTGTTAAATGGTTTTACAAGACCAAGTTAAATGATGAAGGTGAAGTTGAGAACCAGAAGGAAAGGCTTGTAGCTCATGGGTTCAGTCAACAACCCAGTATTGATTATAATGAAACTTTTGCACCTGTAGTAAGGTTTGATACAATAAGAATGGTGTTAGCCATTGCTGCTCATAATAAATGGTGTATGTACTAGATGGATGTAAAATCTGCATTTTTAAATGGTTTTATGGAAGAATAGGTTTATGTGAAACAACCTCCAGGATACGAGATTGTTGGACAAGAAGGTAAGGTCTGCAGGTTAAAGAAAGAGTTGTATGGATTGAAACAAGCACCCAAAGTATGGTACAATATGATTAATGATTA
>ML783012.1:934760-968434 GCA_009831015.1 Picea engelmannii
TCCTCTTATACAGGTCTTCCCCCTACTCACCCTTATTACAACTCACTGTTTGAAGTTTATCTAAGACCTCACTTGCCCATGCATGCCTGGCCTAGTTTCAGAGTTGGAACAATATTGTTTTGAGTTAACTTCCATTCGATCACCCTTTTTCATAAACAAATCATGACATAAATTGATGGGCGTCGGGATCTTCTCCTGCTGCAATTCAGGAGTGACTTCCGTCGCCAACACCACCTTATTGAACTATTTTGGGAATAATAATCCTTTTCCCTTTTTCTGAATCCAAAAAAAAAATCAGCTAATGAAAAGAGGGTTGGTAGTTGAACAACCAACTACCTGCAATAAAGAGATATAGAAAGACAAGGTTGGAGAATTGAAAGATTCCAGACTAGGTACAATAGGTACCACCTTATACCCCATGAGTTCCTTCTAGCAGAAGAAATGGGAAGAATAGATTGAGAAACTTATGGGGATGCATGAGGAAGAGAAAATAATGCATGGGTGCATGCGCATGGAAGGGGAAGTCCTAGTATGGACAATGGAGGAGAAAGGGATGAGCCATGGATGAGACAAGATTGTTGAGATCTATGGGAGAACCCACGTGTGGAGCAAATAGACATGAGTTTCAGAGCAATATTGTTTACCTGGCTAGTATGAGAAACCCAAAAACCAACCTAATCTAAGAGGGCCGCGATCTTGATGCTAGGAAGGAATTTGATAAACCATGTGGAGGCCTTGGGCATGGTGAGTGTAAGGGTTTTCAACCAGTTGTTGTGTGAAGAAGAGTGGCCTTCACATTTACAAATTGATCTAAGAGTCTGAGAGGATTCCATGGTAGTATCATGGCTTAGCATGGGGGTGGCAGGATTGTAGAGGTCTAGTGTATATATGATCAAAAGTGATTACTTGGAAGTGGCTAGCTAACTCCTTTAGGTACAAAGCCATCGAAAGTAAGCCTAATTTGTGAATTTGTATTTGATATTTCATACATTGAATGGTAAGTTTCGAGTCCCCAAATACTTAAAGTGTCTTGATATCCTTCTTCATTGTAGCCTTCAACAAGTATAATAGAGCTTTGAACTCCTCTACATTGTTTGTCCCTGAATTGAGGTTTACTTTAGCTAAGAAATAATGTGAATTTGAGAGAAATAGTACTAATCCTAGGCTACAAATATGACCTAGGCCTTGGCATGCCCCGTAAAAAAAGAGCTAGGATATTGACTTATCAATCACCAAATCACCCACCACTCTTTGAGTGGCCACCTTTTCTGATATTTGAAAAGAAGAGAGTAGAGACAAAAAATGTATAATAATTTGGAAAGGGGAATTTTTTTGATCCTCTAAGATGAAAACATTCCTTGCAAACTAGATTCCCCATATGACTAAAAATGGCACAACTCTATATTTCTTGAGATCTCTCTTGGTAAACCATTCTCTAAAATTATCACTCAATGAGCCTTTTGACCAAAAATTTGATAACTCCATATGTCCCTCCATTTCTTTCCATACCTATATGGTGTAAGAGAAACTCATAAATATATGAGAGTTAGCCTCTTCATTAAATTTGCATAGACAACACTAGATCAACCCTATTTTCATCCATTTTTAAAAATTATCCTACGTCAACAGTTCATCAAAACCAATAACATAAAAAATGTACATTTAGCAGGGACTCTCACCTTGCATAACTTTGTCCACCACCAAGCATTATTTGCTAATGGAGAGGCTTGTAGAGACAAATATCCAAGTTTCGATGGGTAGAAACCCCCAACCCTATTCATGGCCCAACATATCTCATCAAAAGTATCCTTCAGTATTATACGAGCTTTTCTGAGCTCAACTAGGAAGGCCTCTCAATACTGTACCAGGTCAACGACTAAGCCTAAATATTGGGCCAAGATCCATCCCTGTGACCATAGCAAGGTATCTCGGGGTCTGTCTACCCTGTTCAATGTGCATCTTCCCTGTCCCTGTAGGAATGTCATAAGAACCTCATGAAGGAAAATATTATATCCACAACCCATTATATCATTGGACCCAATTCATACCTAAGTTCTATTTCCAACTCACCAGGCCAAGTAATTATCAATGACTAGAAATGCAAAGGATAATGCTTTCCATTGATTGGAAACATTGGAGATATTCTTTCTTTCTGATCTTATCCAATCAACTAAGGAATTTGGAGAAATATATTTCTGAACAATGATTTTCTTCCAAAGGCTATCTTTAGTAATCAAATGTCATAAGGATTTAGGAGCCAAAGACTGACCCCAACCCCCTAATTTTTAGGTGTGACAATCAATTTCCAACTGGCTAAATGGGAACCCTTATAATCATTGCATCCTTTCCAAAGATAATTGAAACAACATTTTTTTACCTTCTCAAGAATACCTTTGGGAATACGTGCTAATGTATGCCAAGATCAAATAATACCTTTGATCTTTTATGCTTTGAAAGATCAAAGGAAGAAGGATGCAAAGACGATGTTTTACATACATAAAGCCATGCATGAAAGCATACTCCCAAGAGTTGCATCAACAAAGCAAGCCAAGGAAGCATGGGACATACTACAAACCTCTTATCAAGGTATGGACAAAGTCAAGACTTCAAAATTACAAATTCTTAGAAGAGATTTTGAAACTCTATCAATGAAAGATATAGATTCAGTAGATTCATCTTACACCCATGTTATTGGCCTGATAAATCAGATTAAGTCTCATTGAGAAACCATAGAGGACAGAAAGGTTGTTGAGAAGGTACTTAGGAGTCTTCCTCATAAATTTGATACCCTTGTTGTGACTCTGGAAGAGAGAAAAGACCCGAGTGAGTTAATTCTAGATGAACAACAAGCTTCCCTCATTAATCATGAACACAGATTGAATATGTCAAATATGTCATTAGAAAATGCATTTTCAACGCATTCATCTATAAGCCATGGAAGAGGAAGGGGGAGATCTAACTCTAGAGGAAGAGGAAGGAGTTATGTTAGAGATCGACGTAATAACAATCCTAGAAATACTAATGGAAGAGGACAAAACCCAAATACCGGTCATCCAAGTAATCAAAAAATTGATAAGTCAAAGATTCAGTGCCATTACTGTGAAAAGTATGGACATTATGCATATGAGTGCAGGAAGAGACAATATAATTAGAACAAAGAAGGTCAAGATCAGTCAAACAATGCAAATACTCCCTCGAGTCCTATATTTATGGTGCATGCTGAAGTGATGCCTATAGTTTTCCCAGTTGAATGCAATGTTTCTCAAGAAATTCCATGTGACACGTGGTATGTAAATTCAAGTTGCAATTATCACATGACAAGAAAATTAGAACTATTTCCTAGTTTGGATAAGTCAGTCCAAACTAAAGTTACACTTGGAACAGATATCCAAGTCACTATCCTATGCAAAGGAAGTATTAACATTTTAACTAAACAAGGAGAGAAAATAATTATGCCTAATGCATATTATGTTTCTGGCCTAAAACATAATTTGATGAGCAGAGGATAGTTGTTACAAAAGGATACAAAATATACATGGAAGATAATCACTATGTGATTATGGATAGATATCCAAACAATCAACTTATTGCAGGAATTCAGATGAAAAGAAACATAATGTTTCCATTGACATTAAAGACAACCATGAAGAAAAATACAACGCAAGTTGTCTATGACAGAAAATATGCGCAGTATGACACTGCATTTACAACAGAAAGTAAAGAAGTAAGTTCACAGTTCCAAGGAAGGAAAAGATAATGCTCACAGTCTTAAAGAAAAGGAAGAAAATGGCACATAGATGCATGAAACATTCCAATGTAAAGTGCAAGATGATTCCTGGCTATGGCATTTCAGATTTGGACACTTGAACTCTAGAGGTATGAAGCTGCTACACACAAAGGATATGGTGAAAGGTTTTCCATTGATTGAAAAACTAGAAAGAATATGTGAAGGCTGCATCTTTGGAAAGCAACATAGAGAGTCTTTTCCAGTTGGAAGTCATACAGAGAAAAAGCTCCACTAGAAATTGTACATTCAGACATCTTTGCACCAATGAAAACACCATCTATAGGAGGCAATACCTATTTTCTTACATTCATTGTTGATTTCTCAAGAAAAACATGGATTTATTTCCTATAACAAAAATATGACAAATTGGGTTGTTTTCAACATTTCAAATCACTTGTGGAGAAGCAAAGTGGTTATTACATCAAGGTTCTAGTAACTGACAGAGGAGGAGAATATGTTTCAAGACAATTTCAGAACTTTTGTAAAGTATATGGAATCTACAAGCAATTCACTGCGTGATATACACCACAACAAAATGGTGTAGCAGAGAGGAAGAATCAAACCATCATGGAAATGGTGAAAAATATGTTGGCAATCAAACATTTTTCAAATGAGTATTGGGCTAAGGCAATAGCAACTGCAATGTACATCATGAACAGATGTCTGACAAAGAGTGAGAAACAAAGTTCCTCAAGAAGCCTGGACATGTATGAAGCATAATGTGGTGCACTTAAATTTTTTTGGTTGTGTCGCATACACACATGTTCCAGATGAGCTGAGAAAGAAGCTAGATAACAAAGGACATAAATGTATATTTGTTTGATACTTTGAAGATACAAAAGAATACAAAATGTATGATCCTATTGCAAGAAAATTCATATTCATTCACGATGTTCAATTTGTGGATAATGAAGCATGGGATGGAAGCATAGAAAAGATAGTCAAAATTGTTGATGCTATGGCGCATGATGACATATAAGATGAAGTGGTTCAAAAACCAGTTGTAAGTCAGTGTGCAATACCTTCTACCCCTAACACTGCGACACAAATCCCAACACAAATTACTCCAATGAGATCTGCAGGTGTGCAGTCCACACCTAGAACGCAAAAGACTCCAGAAAGCAGTCCAAGTACTTCTACATATCCAGATCCAACATTAGCAAGTATGTTACCAAGGAAGACAAGGATTCTGCCTGACATCTATAATGTTGATACACCAAATTCATTTTCATTTTTTTCTCTGTTTTCACAAATAGATGATCCATTAACTTTTGAAGAAGCTGTCAAAGATGATGTATGGGCACAAGCTATGGATGAAGAAATTAAATGCATAGAGAATAATCAGACATGGAAATTGGTAGATGTACCTGAAGATAAGGATGTGATAAGTGTGAAGTGGATTTATAAAACCAAGCAATATGTAGATGGAAATGTGCAGAAGCACAAGGAAAGGTTAGTTGCAAGAGGTTTTACACAATAACCTACAATTGATTTCAATGAAACATTTGCGCCAATTGCGCGCATGGGCACAATCAGAACTATGTTGGTCATTGATGCCAATAACAAATGTTCTATTTATCAAATGGATGTAAAGTCAACATTTTTGAATGGGCATTTAGAAGAACAAGTATATGTGGAACAACCACAAGGCTATGAGATTCCAGGAAAAGAAAACAAAGTGTACATATTGAAGAAAACATTCTATGGATTAAAGAAATCTCTGAGAGCTTGGTAAAGTTACATAGATTCCTACCTCACTCAAAATGAATTTTAGAGAACTGAATGCGAGCCAACACTATACATAAAAGAAAATCAACAAAGTAACATGTTAATTGTTTACTTATATGTGGACGATTTGATTTTTACAGGTGATTTTGGCATAGGAAAATTTAAGTGAGTCGTCAAAGATGAATTTGAAATGACTGATTTAGGGCTTATGAGATATTTTCTGGGTATTGAAGTTCACCAGTCCAAAACTGGTATATGTATTTCACAATCTAAGTATGCACATCAAATTTTGAAAAGATTCAACATGATAAATTCTGAAGCAGCCCCAACACCTGTCATAACATGATTGAAGTTAAGCAAAAAAGATGAAGGATCCAAGGTGGATCCCACACTGTTTAAAAGAATGGTATGCAATCTTATGTATCTGACAATAACAAGACATGATATTATGTATGGAGTGAGCCTGATTTATAGGTTCATGGAAACTCTAAAAGAATCACATTGGAAGGCAGGAAAAATAATTTTGAGATATGTGAATGGAACAAAAGATTTTGGAATTATGTATTCTACATCAGAATATTTCATACTTATTGGATACACTGACAACGATTGTGGAGGCAACATAGATGACATAAAAATCACCTCTGTGTACACATTTTATTTTGGAATAGGTATAGTGTCATGGGAATCAAGGAAGCAACCCATTGTGACTCTTTCTTCAGTAGAAGTTCAGTATGTCGCAACTACAAGCACAACTTGTCAAGCTGTGTGGATGAGAAGAATGTTAAAATATTTGTTGCAGGAAAAAAATGAACCAACAACAATATTTTGTGACAATAACTCTGCCATCATGTTATCAAAGAATCATGTGTTTCACAAGAAAATCAAGCATATTGATACAAGTTATCATTTTATCAAAGAATTAGTGAATAACAAAGAAACATGTTTAGAGTTTTGCAGGTCAAAAGAACAAGTTGCAAATATTTTTACAAAGGCTTTGGCGAGAGATGCATTTCATAAACTACACAGTTGTCTAGGAGTCAACATAGTCGCAGATATTTGACAATTCATGTCAATAGGAGTTTTTGATGAAAATTTTATATTTTGTAAACTCACCTACTTATAATTAAGGGGGAGTGTTGGAAATATTAATTACAAGTCAGTGAGATTTATGTCTCAGCTGACTTAGTTAGTGAGTCAATATGCAAGTCTCAAGTTCATGAGCTCTACGTTTACGCAAACTCAGTTTTTTCAGTCAGCAAGGAGGCATGATACTTAATGACTCGATGTTTATCTTTCTCGATCTCTGTTATGCAGATGATAATCAACCAAAATTCGTTGTCCTATTAATTGTTCAGTCAGTTTTACTTCTAGATGAAGTTTCTTAGTTTTATCTATATAAGTCTGATTCTGTAGGAAGTCGATATGCAGAGAAGTAGAGAAAACATAATCGATAGTTAGCAAGCATCAACAACTATGAGGAGTCGAAGAAATTTGAGAGCACAAGCTCTGTGTTTTGTAAGTTTGCAGAAGTTATTGGAGCTGAAGCTCGACACAGTTTTATTTTTGTATTCGTGCGAGTTCATAATATATTAGTTATATTTGTGTTGATTCATTTTAGAGTCTCTGATGTGAAAATATCTTCTCTGTGTTTATGCTCAAGCTTAAAATTCATAGTTTATGTGTTGAGAGTAGCATAGTTTCGATAAATTAATCTGTTAAGTGTTTTTTATCCGCGCGTGTAGTCTGTGAATTGCACGATAAGTCCCAAAGTTCAACAACTGAAAATTCCACGGTGCGGTCTTTGCAACTGTGTTGCGTGGAGTTTGTCTACAGGCTGTAGATCTCCCAAGAGATCGTATAGGCATATTCTGCTTTGGGAAGATAATTAAAAATTGGATTAAAGGAATAAAAAAATGCAAAATTTGATTATGAAAGTGCCTTATCACAAAAGACTAAGACTTTTGAAATGCATAATCAAATTCCAAAAATGCACAATCAATTTTAAAAGTGTGAATTTCTTGTAAAATCGTGACACTGATTTTTCTTTGAAAAATTCATAGAACCATCCTTGCTCGAACACCCTTGGGAAGTTTTGGTGCGAGAATAAAATATTGTAGTAAGATAGTGAGGGTGGCTTAGATAAACTAGAAAGAATAATCAATAGAAGAAGTGGTTGTCTTTTCCCAAAGAAGAATGGAGGAAGGTTTTTTGGTTTTTAATTTTCCATACAAATAGTTTTAAACAAGACATATGCCAATTTTTCCAATGGGATTCTATGTAGATGTTTTGGAAAGATTTGACTTGAAATCCTCGAAAAAATTAGAGTCCTTATAAGGAACTAAAGGAAGTTCCTGGAGTAGAATTGGACCTAGAGTCCTAATGAGAAACTAAAGGAAGTTTCTTTAGTAGAATTGGACCCTCACTCTTGAGGTGATCATGTATGTTCTTGATAAAACTATAATTGATATGTAAATCTTTTGGGAAGATTTGACTTGAAATCCTGGAAAAAATTAGAGTCCTTGTAAGGAACTAAAGAAAGTTTCTCGAGTAGAATTAGACCTCACTTTTGAAGTGATAAAGACATATATGTTCTTGATGAAACATGATTGATATGTAATGCTTATGAAAAGATGATTAATATGTAATGCTTAATACAAGAGACAAAGTTGAAATACCACCTTTCAATAAAAAGAAAAAAAAAGAAAGAAAGGTACAACACACCGGGATTAATAAGCATGACTTTATTGCATCTTAGGGTTTATAACCTGTCAAACCACACCGTCGCACCCTGACCTATGGCGAAGATATCAACCCTAACTATGGATGTGGCAAGCAAGCCTCCATTTGCATGGCAAAAGGGAAGGCCAAGGAATTTGGTAAATCTTTTGTTTCATTTTTTTTCCTTGTCCTTTCTTCTCAAATCTCTAGCGTAGCTTTTTTTGGTGTATGGTCCTCACATTGCTTCGCCTTGTAGATGGTTTTATTTTGTTGCACGGTCCTTAGAACTAATCCGGCCATACGTTTAACTCTATCCAAACAATGCCATCTTCTATATAACATTTTCTTCTCGTTTCATTTCTGTTCTGCACAATAGCAATTGCCACACAAAACAAAACAATGTTAGAATGAATAACTTAACAGGAAAAACACAATTAATGCTAGGGATAAATTTATGAATTTGTAAAACCTAGAATATTTTATAAAGCAAATCTTCCTAGGGTAAGGTATATTTGGTCTCATATTTCCTTCACAATATTATGAATTGGTAAAACTAATTATGTGCAATCTTTGAGAAACGCACACGATCATGTGAACCTCCCCAGAACTCACTGTCAAATATTGTTAACCCTTAGGATAAGATACCGATCATTGACTCTCACGGCAATGCACGGCTTAGCACAAAACCCTAATCAACCAGGCCGCGAACTGCCTCTGCTCTTAAGAGCGTATTGGTTGCGCTCTATCCTCAGTGTCCCTCCCTCTGTGGATAAACTAGAAAGAATAATACATACATAATAGGTTACTATAGAAAGAATAATACATACATAAAAAAAAACCATCCATATAGGTGAGTATAGAAAGATATAGGTGACTAATACATACATAATATGAATCAAATTCCATACCATAATATTAAACTAAAATAGTGAACACCTCATGGCGAGTTGAGGAGTTTAGAGATCACTCTCACGCCATGCACACATCTCTGGAGGTCCAGAGGGTGAGAATAATAGTTGTATCGAACAGACGGATTGTCACGAGGATCTCTGCTGCGTAGCCGAAGCTCTCCTCTCGATAATGGAAATGCCAACTTATCAAAAATGTTGTTTTCGTTTGGGCCCTCTGGAGATAGGCTGCCATTAACAAAGCTGGTCAGCGACTCGATGTAATTTTGAGAGGCTTTAAGAATACCCACTACTTGTATGGAGTAGAATTGGTGAGATAACCAGCTTACGGATGCACGGGGTTGTCTTGAATCCTTTGGCCTACCAAGGGCGAATGTAGGAGTAGAGGAATATTGAATTCTCTGAGATGTTTGGATGGGCCGATTCCGCTCAAGAGGAGAAGCTGGGGACTCCCTAGGGCTCCTGCACTAAGGATTACCTCGCTGGTACTTGATGATTCATTGAGGAAAGCTTGATAAGACCGACCATGGCTGTCCATGAATTCAACTCCACTGGCCCTCGGCTTCCCAGAGGAACCATCCTTCGTTTCTGCATGATCCAATTCATACTCAAAACAATCACTCTATATTTATATTTACAGATCTGGATATAAATCTATTATTCCAATCTTGATTATAAATGATTTGAAAATTACGTAAATAATATTAGCAAGGAGTGTAGAAACACTGTCATGTGTTTAAATGAATTACCTTCTGACACAGAATTGAAGAGAATCCTGTTGACGGTAGCATTGAGAAGGACTACAATATTGTCGGGATTGGCTGACCTGAGAAGATCTGCAGCTGTGTGTCTTTTGCCTTTGCTGTCGAAGGTGGAAGCGCTGATCTTGGTTCCATCCAAATGATCCAACGTATATCCATTGTATGGAAGAACCCCTGCTTCCAGAAGGCCATCTCTGATAGCCGATGACCAAGGCGAGAGCTGATATGGTTTGAAGGCATTTGCTTCTCCACCCATTGATAGGACTCCTCTACAAGTCCCTCGTCCCATACCATATTACGAACATATTCAGAGCCCGCCCTGCTGTAGAAACCCGCATTGATAGCAGTATCGCCTCCCAGAACTATCACTCTCACAATTTACAATTTCAAAGGGGCAATGAACCATTAGTATTCTAAAAAGTCAAATTTGACTTAGGCATAGCGAAGGGACAAACTAACGAATTAATTGTGTCAATATATATATATATAATCCTGATTTTGTATGGAAAATAAACAAAAATAGATAGATTTCTGGAGTTAACGAGATTTTATGCTATGTTCATTTTTATTTTGGAGTTTGTAAACTCATGATAATGTATTCTTGTGCTGTGAAATATTTTGTTGTAGTTTCTATTGAGTTTTTAGTACATATATACTGGGTTAATTTAGGAATGATTTATTGAAGATATTTTGTTGTTTCAATTTGAGTTTTGGTTTGTTGTTGTAATTTTTTTTATTTTGCTATAACTTTGTTTTGTTGTAATAGCCATTTTATTATCTGCTCAAACACTTGTTGAAAAATTTGTTGTAAAACAGAGTATCAATACTTGTTTATGATGTAAGAGTGGTTCACTTAATTTTTTGCTTTAATAGCTCTTTATTATTTGTTGAAACAGTTGTTGAAACACTTATTGAAATATTTCTAGTTCCTGGTTGTAATTGAATACAGTGATTTGGAATTTGATCTAAAATGACTACAAACAATGTTTGGATCAACCACAGATTCATGTTTTAACTGAAATGAATTATGATTCTTGGTTTATTAGAATGAGAACAATTTTGCGTTCTCAAGATCTTTGGGAGTTTTTTACTGTTGGTTATTCAGAGTCTGTTGACCAAGCAACATAAATGGCTCTGACAAATGCTAAGCGGATTTTGTTGAAGGAGAACAGAAAGAAAGACGACAAAGCCCTGTTCTTATTCAACAAGGCCTTACTGAAACCATATTTACGAAGGTGTCAAGCTCAGTGTCTTCAAAGAAAGCTTGGGACATTCTTGAAACTAGCTATCAAGGTGTATCCAAGGTGAAGACTGTTAAGGTTCAAAATTTGAGAAGAGACTTTGAAAATATGAAGATGAAGGACAACGAGTCAGTTGATAGTTTCATGACTCAAGTCATGAATGTTGTGAATCAACTAAGGCAATATGGTGAAGACCTCTCCGACAAGAGAGTAATTGAGAAAGTTCTCAGATCTTTTCCAAAGAAATTTGAATCTGTAGTTGTACCCATATAAGAATTTAAAGATATTAGTCTAATGCATATTGATGAATTAACTGGTTCTCTAATTTCTCGTGAATCTAGGATGTCTAGATATGATAATCCATTAGAAAATGCCTTCAAATCCCAGATGCATGTTACTCTATGTTACTAGAGGTAGAGGACAGTCTAGTAGTAGAGGAAGAGGAGGCCGATTTGCTAGTCAAAGAGACAATAAAAGTGATTCAGAATCTGAGGAGAAAGCTCAACAAAATCCTCCTAGTTTAAGGGGGAGCAACAACAGATTGTGGCAGCAAGGAAATCAGAGGTATGATAAATCTAAGGTATACTATTATTATTGTAAGAAAATTAGACATTATTCTAACAAGTGTTGGAAGAAGCAAGCAGATGTTGGAAAGAAGTATGCACACATGACAAAGGAGTCAGAGGATGACTAGAAACCTCTGTTTATGACTTGTAATGTTACCGAGGAAAGTTGAAATGATGTTTGGTTTTTGGACAACGGATGTAGAAATCACATGATTGGAAATAAAAACTTCTTTTCCAGTTTAGATACCAATATTCAGTCTGAGGTAAAGTTGGATAATGGCAGTAAGGTCAGAGTTAATGGTAAAGGTGTGATTATTGTTTATACTAAGAATAGTGAAAGAAGAAAAATAGATGACATTTATTATGTACCTGGTATGAAATGCAATCTAATAAGTGTTGGACAATTGATAGAGAAAATGTACACAGTGTTCTTCAAGAACAAGGTATGTACAATTTATGATAAGTATCCAAGTAAACAATTGATTTCTAGAGTAGAGATGAAAAATAATAGAATGTTTCCACTTATTATGAGAAATGATATGATTGACTCTTTGAATGCTAATAAAGTTAAAGGTTTGGATGAGTCATGGTTATGGCATTTGAGATATGTCCATATACATTTTGGAGGTCTAGATTTGTTGCAGAAGAAGCAAATGGTGAATGGGTTTCCCAGTATTCAACAACCAACAATCTCGTGTGAGAGTTGCATACTTGCAAAGCATCACATGGATAAATTTATTTATGGAGTTTCTTATAGGGATAAAGCTCCATTGGAACTTGATAACACAGACTTATGTGGACCGATGCAAACACCTTCATTGACTAGTAATGTCTATTTTATGTCTTTTATTGATGATTTAAGTAAAAAGACTTGGGCTTATTTGTTGAAGCAGATGTATGAATATTTTGATATATTTAAGAGGTTTAAAGTTCTACTTGAAAAGGAGAGTGGGAAATATATTAAATTCTTGAGATCAGACAAAGAAAGTGAGTATATGCTAATTGATTTCATGGAGTTTTTTCAATCTCATGGAATCAAAATACAGTTTACTACTCGTTATATTCCACAACAGAATGGAGTAGCTGAAAGGAAGAATCGAACCATTATGAATATGGCTCAAAGTATGTTGAAGGAGAAGAATCTTCCAAATTAATATTTGGGTGATGTAGTTATTTGTTCAGTATATATTCTGAACATGAGTCCAACTAAGAGTGTGAATAACTGAGTACCCCAAGAATCTTGGAGTGGTAAGAATAACAACATATCCCATTTGAGGATTTTCAGGTGTGTATCTTATGCACATGTACCTGAAGAGATGAGGAGAAATTTGGATGACAAAAGTGAGAAATGTGTTTTTTTTTATACAATGAGGAATCTAAGGCATATAGACTATATAATACCATCACCAAGAAGTATGTTATCAGCACAGATGTTGAGTTCAAGGAAGAAGAGGCTTGGTATGGCAGCATTAAAAAAATTGTTTCAGGGGGAGATGAAATATCTCATGAAGATGATGATGGAGATGAGCAGGTCATACAAGGTGGACAGTTGATTCCAAAATCACATACACCTGCAACAAGAACTCATGTAAGACAATCTCCAAGAGTGAGTCCATCACAAATAAGAATGCCCAGAACCCGTGAGCGCGGTGAGCTCGTGGACATCAAACATGATCAAAGGTAAGCAATGAATCAAATCCTACTTTAGCTTCATTAAGAAACATAATTAGAGGTTAGAAGACTATAATTTTAAGAGAATTATATGAGAAAAATAATGACGTAGATCAAGTTTCAAATTTTGCATTAATTGCATATAATCCTGTAAGTTTTGATGATGTTGTTAAGAAAGAAGTTTGGGTAGAAGCTATGAATGAGGAAATTGATGCCATAGAAAGAAATAATACTTGGGAACTTGTATATTTTCCTGGAGATAAAAATTGTATTAGTGTTAAATGGTTTTACAAGACCAAGTTAAATGATGAAGGTGAAGTTGAGAACCAGAAGGAAAGGCTTGTAGCTCATGGGTTCAGTCAACAACCCAGTATTGATTATAATGAAACTTTTGCACCTGTAGTAAGGTTTGATACAATAAGAATGGTGTTAGCCATTGCTGCTCATAATAAATGGTGTATGTACTAGATGGATGTAAAATCTGCATTTTTAAATGGTTTTATGGAAGAATAGGTTTATGTGAAACAACCTCCAGGATACGAGATTGTTGGACAAGAAGGTAAGGTCTGCAGGTTAAAGAAAGAGTTGTATGGATTGAAACAAGCACCCAAAGTATGGTACAATATGATTAATGATTAATTGAAAGGTGAAGGAATCAACAAGAGTCTGAGTGAGCCAACACTGTATACAAAGGTAAATTAGGAAGATAAACTCTTGATTGTATGCTTGTATGTTGATGATTTGATTTTCATCGAAAATATTTCAGTAGATGAGTTTAAGACAACCATGAAAACTGAGTTTGAAATGACCAATTTAAGAACGATGAAGTATTTTCTAGGCATTGAAGTAAATCAATTTGAAGATGGTGTTTTTATTTGTCAACCTAAGTATGCAAAGGAAATATTGAAAATGTTTAGGATGGTGAACTGTAAACCAGTTGTAACACCAATTACAACTGGCACAAAACTCAATAATAATGATTAGGGGTCATGTGTTGATTTGACTCTATATAAAAGACTAGTTGGAAGTCTTATGTATTTGACAACAACAATACTTGATATTATGTTTGTTGTAAGTTTGATTTCTAGATTTATGGAGACTTTGAAGAGTACTCATTAGCAAGTAGGAAAAATTATCCTAAGATATGTTGTTGGAACAACTAATTATGGTGTCCTGTACACATCAAATTCGGATTTTAAGTTGATTGGATATAATGATAGTGATTTTGCAGGTAGTGTAGATGACATGAAGAGTACATCAGTATATGTTTTCAAATTTGGATAAGGAGCAGTAGCATGGGATTCAAAGAAGCATCCCATTGTGACTTTATCATATGTTGAGGCAGAGTATGTTGTAGCAACAACAACTGCATGTCACACTATGTGGATGAGAAGGATTATGACTGAGTTGTTGCATGAACAACAAGAACCAACTCAGATTTTTTGTGACAATAAATCAACCATTGCACTATCACGTAATCATGTTTTCCACAAAAAGACTAATCATATTGATACACAATATCATTTTATTCAAGAGATGATAAACAATGATGAAATTTCTAGAGTTTTGTAGATCTGAAGATCAATTTGCATATATGTTTACAAATCCCTTAGCAAAGGCATTATTCGAAATTCACAAAAAAAACATTAGGGTTTGTGAACTATAACAATATTGTAGGGAGAATGTCAGAAGATTAATCATTACACTGCCCAAAATACAACTTATCTCAGCCTATTGAATTTTGAAGAATTACCACCACCCAAAAATTAATTTTCACTTTATTAATTGCTGAAATGCTAAAAGGGTATCACCGCCAAACCGTTTCATTTTTTACTGATAAAATTTCAAAGGGGAAATGAATCATTAATGTTATAAAAATACAAATTCAACTTAGGCACAATGAAGGGGAAAACTAACCGACTAATTGCATCATTATATATACATCTATGTAATCCTGATTTTGTATGGAAAAGAAACAAAAATAGATAGAGAGTTTTGAAGAGTGTTAACAAGAGATTTTATGCTCTGTTCATTTTTGTTTCCGAGTTTGTAAACTCATTATAATGTTTAGATGTATTACAGAGTATATATTTCGCTGTAGCATGCATACTTTGTTTTTTTGTTTGAAAACTTCATTTAAATTCCTGTGATGTGAAATATTTTGTTGTAGCTCCTATTGAGTTTTTAGTACAGAAGTTCTGGGTTAATTTACTGTTGCATGGAATGATTTATTGAATATATTTTTCTTCTATAATATGAGTCTTAGTTTTCTGTTTTAATTCCCATGTTATTCTATAACTCTGTTTTATTGTAATAGCCATTTTACTCTTTGTTGAAACACCTGCTGAAACACATGTTGAAAAGGTTGTTATAGAATAGAGTATCGATCTTTGTTTATGATGCATGAGTGGTTCACTTAATTTTTCATTGTAATAGCTCTTTATTATTTTTTGAAATAGTTATTGAAACACGTGCTGAAGCACCTACTGAAACAATTGTTGAAACAATTTATGAAACAATGGTTGTAGTTTACTGGTGTTGTTACACAGTGTTGAAAATCTTGTAGTAATTGTTTATTGTTTTCTGAAGCACTCCCATGCATCCGTCAATTCCATCACTAGAGGGTCCAGGACCAAGGATATGAGTATTGTGCTATAATATGGACAATAAGAACGTAGAGTAGCTGATTTGTCTACAACAAGAATCACTTCATATAAAGAAGGAAAGGAAGTCGAGAAGTTGAACCGGGGAGAAGTGTGGAGATGAATCTGATTTGTCTGCAACAAGAATCGCTTCATATAAATAAGGAAAGGAAGTCGAGAAGTTGAACCGTGGATAAGCGTGAAGATGAAAGAAACGAAGGAGAAGAAGCCACGAAGAAACTGTGAGAAACCGCCAACTGCCATCGTTAGCTGGGCCAAACTATTTTCAAGAAAAATTGCACTAAGGGATCGCAGACAAGAAAGGTTCGCTCCAGGCAAAAAGAAGAGCGCTCGCATGGAAAAATCACGCTCAACAATGAAGAATGACGTGGATCGATAAAATAAAGAAACGGTATGTGAAAGTTAAGATTACCATTAGACATGTTGAGAATATTGTGTATTGGTGTCTAAAACCAAATAATAATCTTTCAGACGAGGATATCAAATCTTTGACAAAGCAATTGAAGTCATTGTATCGAAAGATGGAAAAGGTTTTGCAACATTGTCTATGGCGTATGCTGGAGCAATAATTGTTGACACATTCTTATAGGGTTTGAATGGAGTGTCATATATGGAGTCAAATATTACTGAAATATGAAAGCTATCTTGCAAAGCGAAAATTCTCATATGAGAAGAAAGCCAATAAGGCACGAAAAAACCCACAAAGAAGCCTATGAAGAAAATGTGAAAAGCAGAGCTGAGAAGCTCCATTATTTTAATTAAAAGAGGAGTGAG
This sequence comes from Picea engelmannii, assembly GCA_009831015.1. Taxonomy (NCBI): domain Eukaryota; kingdom Viridiplantae; phylum Streptophyta; class Pinopsida; order Pinales; family Pinaceae; genus Picea; species Picea engelmannii. Next base: position 951,581 of record ML783012.1, read on the forward strand.
TTTTATTTTATTGTTTTATTGAAGGTGAGATTCTTATTTTGATTTTAAGGAAATAAAAATAAGTCTTTTATTTTGAATTATTAAAGAGGATCAAAAGAAGTCTATTATTTTAATTTTAAAAGAGGTTGTGAAGTGGATTATTTAATTTCAAAGGTGTCCATGAGATTTATTTTGGTATTTGTAAAGAAATAAAAATATGAAAGACCAAGCAAGGTTTAATTTTTAATTAAACAAAATTTATGAAATATGAACTTGGTAAGAGTTTTTTCATGTAAAGAGTTAAAGTCCATGGCTAAAGGGTTCATAATCGAAGTAAGTGAAGGAGATAAAGATCATCAACAAGTGAAGGAGATAAAGATCACCGACAGAAGAATTGTTGTAAGAAGTGTATAGATAAAGAAAGGTATCACCAAAAGACTTGTCATGGAACAAACACTGCAAGAAGTGGATAGATGAAGAAAGGTATCGCCATAAGAGTTTCCATGGAAAAAACGCTGCAAAAAGTGGATAGATGAAGAAAGGTATCGCCAGAAGAGTTTCCATGGATCGAATAGTCTGCAAGACGAAAGATCGAGGCTTACAAGGAGAAGAAGCCACGAGACAAAGGTAAAAGCCTCTTCAGAGTTGAAGATCCTCTTATATTGTTGAAAATCAAGTATTGCCTCTTCTATTTTTGAAGAGAAAATATTACTGATGCTGAGCCATTCTATGGACGATGTTCCAACATTAATCCAGGTGGATATTGGAGGCCACCTACCTATTCCAACTAGCTCCTCTTGTCTTTTTTTTTTCAACATGTTCTTCTATACTTCTTTGAATTGTGGGTTCTACACTTCCGGGGATGTCTAAATCCCTACACATCCCCTAGGTGGATAATGGGGGCTTTTTTCCTAATCCAAGTAGCTTATTTTGTATGTTTTCATGTCAACAAATCTTGTTGTACTTCCAGGGCCGTTTTGGGGCCCTAAACATTGTTTTTTTGGCTCACCACAGTCAAACTGTAGGCAGAGTTAGAATTTGCTACAGGAATGTGTATTTCTCTGAAATACCTTTCCAATGGACTATCATGTGCCTAAAACGAAGGTAATATGAAAAATTTACGACCCCCGAAAGTTGAGGTACCAACTTAACCATAGGGGTCGACATGACTTTTGGCGTTTCACCTTCTAGGGTTAAGGTTTTGGATCTCTAGGGTTTTGGAATTCATGAGTAATGTAAGAAAAAAGGCCTCTGGAGCCTCATTGTAATAATTTTGCTCAGACGGATGCATGTAGCATCCAAATCTCTTCTCAGAGATAACTACCACCATTCGAGAAAGTGTTTTAGTTATGCAATTTTATAGTTTCAACCTATTTCATTTATTTAATAGAATATATTCTTCACTGGATATCTGTGTTATTATTCATATCTTTGTGTTTATTGTATTCAATCTATAATAAGTTTGTTCCACTCCTAAATCCATATCAGTGGTATCAGAGCGCTCTGCTCTTCATTTATTTTTCTTCGTGCATGTCCCCGACAAGATCTGGGTACAAGAATTTGGTACTCAAACCAATCAAGTCATTGCAAGATACGTCGCACCGAGCCTAACAACAACCCACGAGGGATGAACATAAATATGATGGAGAAGTATATCCTATTAAAATGTTGCTCGGGGAATCCCTCGCATGACAAAGGTATTAAATGATCAAGAACTTTGCATAGATCCTTCGACGACTGCCCACAAGAGAAGCATCTTCATCAAGCGACCATGCAACCTCCTTAAAGGTACAAGTTAATTTTGATATTCCATTATTTGAAGGACTGATAGATGCATATGCTGTAGATATATGGTTGAATCTGCTCAAAGGGTGTTTTTCAGTCCATACTTTTTTTGATAGGGAAAATATTAGTTTTGCACTCCTGAAGGATGTCCCCCATGTTAAGGACTGGTGGGATACTTTGAGCAAAGGGCCTTAGAGGAATATGCAATAATTGTGGTGGCCCCTACATGGGATTCCTTCTAGGACGTCATTAAAGAGAAATACTACCATGTTGGAAGCTACGAGGACCAATATACCAGATGGACAACCCTGCGTCAAGAAAGGGACCAGACAGTATTAGATATTACCAATATTTTCCATACCCTGTGCACCAAACTAGGTATCAAAGAATTTAAGTGTCATCAAGTGCTCAAATACCACGGATTTTTGCATAGATACATTCAAACATAAACGGAGTTTCTGGACATCACCTCATTGGGCACAACTTATAGATACACTCTTAAGATTGAGCATAAATTTAAGCAGAAGAGGAGAGAGTTTAGATCTGCAACATCCTCACAACCGAAGTAGGGAAAAGGCAGCCCCAACCCAAACAGCAACGGACCGAGCCAAGATGGCCTCTCTTAAGACAACTAATCCAAGCCGCAACGCAAGAAGGGAAATGAGAAGATGAAGAAGGACATGAGAAAATGGTGTGAGTACCATAAAATCCCTTGGCACAACACTTAAGAATGTTGCTCCAAGCAGTCACTCGTGTCCGAGTTGAAGGATTTCGAGTCAAAGGACGATTCTGATTTTGAATCAAATCCCGAAGGAGGGAAGCGGATTATCGATGTTGAACCCAGTGCCACTGTCACTACCACCAAAATACAGCCAAGCGAACCAGAAGAGCCAGAGGAAGGGGAACACATTTTTCATTCACATATGTGGGTAAAGGGGACTCCACTTCATTTCATTGTCGATAACGGTAGTCAGAAGAACCTAATTTCAGTAGAGGTTGTCAAGAGGCTGGACCTGCCAACAACACCATACCCATATCCCTACACCATCGGCTGGCTTCGCCAAGGAAGAGATATTCATGTTAGCCAACAATATTGTCTACCCTTCAACATCAATCCTTTCAAAGATGAGGTATTGTGTGATATTTATCCCCTTGAAGTTTGTGATGTTCTTTTAGGAAAACAATATCTGTGGAAGCGTCATGTTGTGTATGATTCTAGACTCTGCAATGCTATTATTACTTTGGGTAGACAATTGTATATGGTAGCACCGCCTACCACTATTTCTTTAATCTTTGTTAAGAAATGAAGTAAGGTCATTTCATAGACCGAGAAGTTCATCTTCTTTGTGATCTGTTCTCACAGTAAGAAGAAGCTCTCCACCACATCCGTGGCCTCTACACAGAGCCTCTATTTACACCAGAAGCAAGTGGACGAGATCGTGGAAGAATATAGAGACATATTCTCCTCACCCACCGGGGTACTGACCCACTGTCAATTCAAGCATCCAATTGATTTGACCCTCGATGCACCTCTACCTAATTGACCAGTCTATCATCACTCGCTGATGGAAAATGACGAAATTAGGTGTCAGATCCAAGATCTTCTTCAAAAGAGGCACATCAGACCCAACTCCTCCCCTTGCGAAAGCCCGATTGTACTGGTGCAGAAGAAGGACAAGACTTGGCGACTCTACATTGATTAGAGAGCCTTAAACAAAATCACATCCAGGAACCGATACACAATTCCAAGGATTGATGACCTTCTTGACCAAATCAAGGGGGGAAAATTCTTCAACAATATTGACCTAAATTCTGGCTACCACTAGGTTCCCATCGAACCAACTAATGTATGGAAGACAACCTTTAAATCTAAAGAAACTCTCTTCGAATGGCTGGTCATTCCCTTTGGATTGACAAATGCACCAACCACTTTCATGAGGTTGATGGATGATGTATTGCAACCCTTCACCAACTCCTTTGTGGTGGTATATTTGGATGACATCCTCATCTTCAACAGAACTTGGGAGGAGCACATGAAACATATTCAACAGGTTTTGAGCACTCTGTGACAACAAAAGCTATATGCCAACTTTGAAAGATTCTCTTTTGGTATGAACAGGGTCCAACACTTGGGATACATTGTTGAGGAGCATGGGGTACATGTTGATCCAACTAAGATCGAAGTCATCTGTGACTGGCCAGCCCCGACGACACTAACTAAACTTCAGAGCTTCTTGGGACTGGCCAACTTCTATTAACGGTTCGTGTTGGGATTCTCCCATATTGCATGGGCCTTGAACCAAGTGACCAAGGGAGGTGGCAGGGCAAATTTCATATGGGGGAAGGAACAAAAACGAGCACTCGATGATTTGAATCATCTCTTGTGCTCAGTTCCATTACTCTCCTTGCTCGATCTGCAACAACCGTTCCAGATTGATACTGATGCATCTGACTATGTTGTAGGTGCAGTTCTCACTCAACATGACCATCGGGTGGAATACCATAGTAAGACACTCTCAGATACTATCCGAAAACACCCCACTTATGACAAGGAAATGTATTCCACTGTACAAGCCTATTGTCAATGGAAACATTACATTTTGGGAAAGGAGATGATCATCCACACTGATCACAAGCCTCTGTAGTTCATATAGACACAGGGAAAATTACAGAATAACCACCATCAGAAGTGGTCTACCTACCTGCACAAATTCCATCTCAACATCAAGTATACGACAAGGATCTCAAATCATGTCGCTGAATGCCTCAGTCGACCTCCTATGGCCACACTCACCATTGTGCTCCATTCTCGTGGACATGGGGCATCTAAGTGGCCCCAACTTTATCAACAAGATTCAGACTTCGCCACTACCTATCATCTCTTGGGTACAGGCACAACTGTCACTGATTTTCACATTTAGGACAAACTATTATGCCATATGGTCCATCTCCGTGTTCCTACAAGAGAGCATGCTATGCTGATCTAGGAACCCCATTATAGTCAGATGGCAGTACATTTTGGAGTGGAGAAAACCGAGGTCATTCTTCAGAAACATTTTTATTGGTAAAAACTTCGACAGGACGTTGGAAAGTATATCAAATATTGCACTTCCTATGCCATTGTGAAGCCAACCATCAAAAAGCAAGGCTTATACACCCCTCTTCCTACTCCTGAGAAGCCTTGGGAATCTGTCTCAATGGATTACATGTCTGGCCTTCCATCCACCAAGGAAGGAAATGACTACGTATTTGTGGTTGTTGATCGGTTTTCGAAGATGGCCATCCTCACAGTCTACAAGAAGAATATCACAGTGGCAGATACTGCCAAGCTCTTCTTTGAACGAGTGTGGGTCCATTTTGGGATACCACATACCATCATCTCCGACTGGGACAACAGGTTCCTCGGCACATTTTGGTCAAGTCTTTGGTCACTGTTGGACACCAAGCTCATTAAATCCAGTTCTTTCCACCCCCAAACAGATGACCAAACAAAGGTTGTCAATCAGATGATTTTTCACATCATATGCATGTACAAATATAAGAATCCACGCACATGGGATGAGAGTCTCCCCTATGTTCAACATAGTTACAACAAGGCTCTCCATATCTCCATTGGTCATAACCCATTTTAGGTTGGGATGGGATTCCAACCCTTGGGTCCCATGGATGTTGCACTACCTCTTGCCACCACACAAACAAACTCTTCCCATGTTTAGTCTGAGACTGACAAAGCCACCAGATTCATTGAGCGGATTCAACACATCCGCAAACAGGTCCAGGAGATTTTGCAGAAATCCAATGCTAAGTACAAGCAACGCCATGATCAACACAGGGTACCGCACTAGTTTCAGGTTGGAAATAAAGTTTTGTTAAATTTGCAGAAGGAGCGTCTCATAGGGTCCCATCAAAAGCTTCTCCCACTTCGCTATCGGCCTTACACTATCACCAAGGTTGTGGGTAGCTCAACACTCCACCCTTCCTTGGCCTGCACCCAGTGTTCAATGTGGACCTCCTTCGGCCATATTTTCCACTATTATTGGACACCTCAGAGATCGCAGAACAACTGACACCAGTAGATTTCAACCCTGAATGCATAGAACAAGCATCCACTGATCAGATAGTGGACACACAGGTCAATGGCACTCGCCGGTAGAGTATCCATCTTTATCGGGTTATCAAGGCAAGGCAACTCCTACACCAAGGCAAGTGGCTCGCCCGAGGCCAAATCCAACAGAAGTTTCCTCACCTCATGGGGGACTCAATGCAATGGAGACCATTTATTACTAAGGGAGGAGGATTGATCCAGGTGGATATTGGTGGCCACCCACCTATTCCAACTAAATCCTCTTGTTCTCTTTTGTTCAACACATTCTTCTGTACTTCTTTGAATTGTGGGTTCTAGACTTCTAGGGATGTCTAAATCCCTACACATCCTTTAGGTGGATACTGGTGGCCTCTCTTCTAATCCAATTGGTTTATTTTGTATGTTTTCATGCCAACACATCTTGTTGTACTTCCAGGGCCATTTTGGGGCCCTAAACATTGTTTTTTTGGCTCATCACAGTCAAATTGTACACAGAGTTAGAGTTTGACGACATAATGTGTATTTCTCTGAAAGACCTTTCCAATGGGATATCACACGCCTAAAACGAAGGTTGTATGCAAAAGTTACGACCCCGAGAAGTTGAGGTACCAACTTACCCATAGGGGCCCACATGACTTTTGGTGTTTCACCTTCTAGGGTTAGGTTTTTGGATGTCTAGGGTTTTGGAATTCATGAGTAATATAAAAGAAAAAGGCCTATGGAGCCTCATTGTAATCATTCTTCTCACACAGACGCGTGTAGCAGCCACATCTCTTCTTAGAGATAGCTACCACCATTTGAGCAAGTGTTTCAGTTCTGCAATTTTACAGTTTCATCTTATTTCATTTATTTAATAGAAGATATTGTTCACTAGATATCTGTGTTATTCTTAATATCTCTTTGTTTATTGTATTCAATCTGTAATCGATTCATTCTGCTCCTAAATCCGGATCAAACATTGTTGAGTATACAGGAGCAAGTCAAAATATGACGAAAGGAGAAAGTGAAGTGTATTGTCAAGGGTAGGGAAGCAATATAAACGTGAATAAGTCCCGAGAATCCACAAAGACATGAGAAGTGAGAAATTGCAAAGAAGTGAGAAGACAGGAGAAGGAGAGAAGCCACACAAATGTGAAAATGATGAGAAGTTGTGAGAAGTCATGAAGAGACGTGAAGAAGTGAGAAGCAGCGAAGCTGGAGAAGACACGAAGAAGTGAAAAGATAAGCCATATGGGTTTGTGTGGGTTCATAGGCTATCAGTGTTACACAGGCTATCAGTGTTACACAGTGAGAGAATGGGTCATTCTCGCAGGCTAGCTTTGAGCACAGTGCAAGAACCTCGCACTGGACCTAAAAGCAAAGTGCGAACTCAAAGTATTCTCGCAGGTCACTGTGGGGTTCAGTGCGAGAATGTCTGAAACTAAGCAAATTTTTGGAAAAAGACAAAAAATTTGAAGGGGCTTCTGGACCCAAAGGGTCTATCAGGGTGTCCTGAAGACTCAAAGATTGATAGAAATGGAGAAAGGTAAGGCAAGAGCAAATGGCCAAGGAAAAACACCAAAAACCACAAAGAAAACGGGTTATATCCCCAGTTGAGTCGCCAATTTTGTTATCGGACTAATTGGTAGGTGCGGACACTAAAAAATCTCCCTAGATCCACCTGGATCTAGAAAAAAATAGGACAGGACATGACTCTTTCCCTAAGTTATGATCATTGAATTAACTAGTAGGGAGGACCAAGTGACATACCTTTGTATCGCTTCCTGGGGTCTCTTTTGCTCTCACTTCGCTCCGGCGCTCTCGTGAAGTCAAGACCAAGACAACACAAACCAACCAAAGTGAAGAATAACAAAATATATTCAATCATTAACTTATGTGTATGATCAAGGAATTACACAATAAAGTAAGAATGACTTTATGGGAAAAGGACATGCCGTTGTATCATATTAATCGAAAGTAGAAGATACAACCTAATCGCCTTGATGTCGCAAGCTTCCTTTCAGTGGCTCTTGGTTCCAACACACACACTTGCTCAATCCTTGTATGAAGAAGATCCAATTCCTCTTGATAAACTTGCTAGAGTCTCCAAGCTCTTGTTCAAGCTAGGTTCTTCACACAATTCCTTCACCATTTCTCCAATTAATCTTTCTTAACCTTTTCCATGAGAATCCCATCAATATATAGTAGAGGATGAGATGGTTACTTGGATAAGAATGATCCCACAATATCAGGGAAACCAGTAAAAAGATAACCATTAGAATTCCAACCCATTCTCTAGAAGATTCCCTTATAGAACCATCGAGACTCCATCTTTTTCCAATCTTGAGAACAAGTTCGCACCCTATCTATGTAGCATAGTGCGAGAAGTTCGCACCCTAGCTGAAGGCAATCTGCGAGAATGGGTCATTCTCGCACCCTAGGATATAAGCAACCTGTGAACTCTCTTCAAAAATATGTTTTCTGGGAAGAGATGAATGTCACTTTTCTCAGGAGAAAGTTCTTATTAGGAGCTTGAGTACACCATTATCAATACACCATCAAGATGACCAAAATCATGGGTAACACTAGGGTTTTGGAATTCATGAGTAATATAAAAACAAAATGCCTATGGAGCCTCATTGTAATCATTATTCTCACATAGGCATGTGTAGCAGCCACATCTCTTCTTAGAGATAGCTACCACCATTCGAGCAAGTGTTTCAGTTCTGCAATTTTACAGTTTCATCCTATTTCATTTATTTAATAGAAGATATTGTTCACTACATATCTGTGTTATTCTTCATATCTCTTTGTTTATTGTATTCAATATGTAATCGATTCGTTCTGCTCCTAAATCCGGATCAAACATTGTTGAGTATACGGGAGCAAGTCGAAATATGACGAAAGGAGAAAGTGAAGTGTATTTTCGAGGGTAGGGAAGCAATATAAATGTGAATAAGTTGCGAGAATCCACAAAGACATGAGAAGTGAGAAATTGCAAAGAAGTGAGAAGACAGGAGAAGGAGAGAAGCCACAAAGATGTGAAAACGACGAGAAGTTGTGAGAAGTCACGAAGAGACGTGAAGAAGTGAGAAGCAACGAAGCTGGAGAAGACACAAAGAAGTGAAAAGATAAGCCATATGGGTTTGTGTGAATATAATGGTGAAAATGTTTTTTGTAATCTCCGTAATATCTATGTTTTTTCATGTCTTGGAATTGGAAATGTACAAAGGTATTGAGCTTAACTAACTCAATACAGATGTTTTTATTTTGTTAGAATCATCTACTCTAACAAATGATAGGTAAAGTATAGAAATTCAAGACGTTGAATCAAGATTATGAAGATGAAGATGCAGATGTCTTGTATGTGAATGACTCTAGAAAAGAAAAAGTCACTGCAAGAAAGGTATCGCAGAAGTAGAGCGATAAAGGTAGGATTGATAGATATCTGAAATAAGAAAAGAAAGTAATGAACCGATAAAGAAAAGAGTGAAGAAGTATCGAAGAAGTGTGAAGAAGACACAAAGAGAAGCACAATGACTAAATGCAATACAAGTTTTTGGATTTTTAGTCACCAACAAATAAAAGAATCCGGAAATGGAGCAAGATGACTACCGTGATATATGAAATGTTGTAATGAAGGGGCGCATGTTCGGTTGTACCTGACACCCCAGAGATTTTTTGGTCCAAAGTTGTAAGCCTTTCCATAGACAAGTTGTATTCCCCAAATGTTTAGTAAGCCATGTTGATTCAGGCCTACATATATTAGTATGTGATCATGTAACGTGTATCCACATAGAGAGGAAAACACATCAAGTTGTGGAATGAAGAACTAGTATAGGTATGAGGGTGTCAGGTGTACTCGTATTTAATCTTAATGGTGAATCATAGAAGTTGGTTCTTTGATTAAAAAGGGTAATGTGAGATGTTGTAATCTCATAATGTGATATGGTTAGGACCAAATTATGTTTAAGGGGGAGTCTAATGCATTAACCCAAAGTAAAAGAAATATTAGTACAAGGGAAGTTGGTGATAGTGATATTTTTATTTAATGTTATTACTAGATGTAATTAAGGGGGGGTATTAAGGAAAAAATCTAATTACATCCTTAACTAATCTGTGTACTGTTACAGGCAGTTGGTCGTTTCGTAACGTATTTGTAGCTATATTTGTAACTACATGTTCATGTTAATATACAATACACATCAATAGTGTTGTGTGTTGCACCATCAATCCGTCTCTGCGAATTCTTTTATAAACAACTGGTTTTTGTAGAGAAAATAAATTTACATTCAGATACCAAATCAGATTCAAACTTTGTACCTCAATTTTAATCTAAAAATATAGTGTTAACGCAACACTAATAACCAAGCATATTTCCAAATATTGGTTACATTGGATTCATCTTCATCTTCGGAGGCCGATCTTTGTCTACATGGAAGCAAAAAAATGGTTATTCTTTGTCATATTTTAACATTCAAAAGGGATCAACCCTATTCCTTCTTAATGGAGGGTTTCAGAGAAGTGGAATGACCTAATCCTCAAAGGCTCTACAAGTCTGTCCCACCGAAGGGTACGAAAAGGATAAATATTCTAAGACTCGTTCTTTAAAAGGTAGTGGGGAACATATCATCTTCATTTCTAGATCCTTAAAAGGAAGGGGATAACATATCATCTTATTTTTTTATATCCTAAGACATTTGAGTCAGAATTCTTCTTTGTACTGAAATTAGAGGATACTCTAGGGTTTCATATGAGACATTGTAACTCAATGGATTGGACATTGCAAATCAATGGATTGTTTTTATATATATTTTTGAATGAATAGGTTTTAATTATAAATATTGTTTACATTTAATTATGGGTATCATAAATTAGTTGAAAATTGTGTTTAAATTAATGATTTATATGTTGCTACATATGTCTTATCAATTGCATTCATGCTTGTTTAAAGTGTTGTAGATACATTTAATTATGGGTATTATAAATTAGTTGAAAACTGTGTTTAAATTGTAGCTCGTAAACTACAGTAAATAAATCAATAAGAAGTTTTTTTTTTTTTTTTTTTTCTTAATAGTAATGTTCTCTAGTTATAATAAGGAAAGTTACATAAATCAAACTTACATAATATACTATTATTAAAATCTTTAAAATTAATATAAACTATGTAAATAAGGAAATTATTTGAAGTAAGAGAAACTCTCTAAAGCTTGAAATGGATAAATGATACATGATAATATACCGATATTATCAATAGATTCAAAACTTGATATGGAATAAAGGTCTACCAAATCAAACATACATGATAATATGTGATTATTATTAATACATTCAGAAATTAGATAATGAAAAATATGACTTTTAGATAGATATAGAATTTGTTAAAGGATTTATATAATTCAAGGACACTTTATCAAAAGTCAAATTCTATTAAAAAGGACTTCTGCTACAAAATCAGTTAGAAAAATTCAAAAACATCTTTTGAAAACTAATGTAGGTCTGTCAAAGTTTAAATCACCCAAAAATGTCCAGCTCCCCAAATCTCTCTGAAAGGAAGCAACATGGATATAGAGTTATTGATATTGCAAGCTATCACTACTCAAAACCCTCGGGGATTAGAATATTCATCCTTGAAAACCTTTAGGAAAGGAGTAATTTAAATTTAGAAAGTGAAATAATCCCTTTGACCAAATCAAAGGGAGCGGGAGCAAGACAACGAGTTTTATGAGAACTTCCAAGAACAAATCTATTGAGTGGATGAAAATATTTCATGAAGAAAAAGGAAACCAGTTAGTTTACTACAAGATCCTCAACCAGTAGATTGAGAAGTATGATACCTCGTTTTAAATGTTGTAAAACAACTACATCAAAATATTGAGGGAGAAAAGTTTGTAATTAGAAATTTGTGGCAAATTGTGAAGTTGTGGGAATTAAAATTTGTACATTTAATGCTGGATTAGGTTAATCTTAGTAATATAAAGTTTTTATTTATGAAATTTAAAGAAAGATATAGCTTCAGAATGGTATGGTGCCATGGTGGTATGGTGCCCTTTCATGTGATCGGGGTAATTGGTTGCAGGAGATGGGGATTCAAGGGCCTCTGCCGGTGCTAAAGTCTATGATGAACCCCATTCACGTGAAGGAAATGGCGGAGAAACCACGACCAGTGCAAGTGCTATATTGTGTAGTCTGCAGGTTTCCATCCGAGTACTGTGAATTCAACCCTGATTTTGAAAAATGCAAACCTTGGATCATCCAAAATGCCCCTCATTTGTATCCAGATCTCGTTAAAGAGGCAGCTGATAAGGAATCCAAGAAGACAGGGGAGAAGCTTCAAGGCATGAAAATTTCGGGTAATCAGGCTGATTACACTGCACATGTAGGAAGTGAATCAAAACAAGAAGAAGTAAAGCGATTATCAGGCGGGAAGATAAAGAAGAAGGAGGCCGAGCCACACGATTTTTTCTTCTATGTCCAATTGTTGAGGATCCACAGAGCACGTAGAGTTCACGAGAGAGACCACAATCGAAGACCCCGAAGTGTGGCCACAAGGAGGGCCACAGAGAATTGGAGAGCCGTGAAGGCCGAGCCGCTGAGACCGCGCAGAGGAGAAGCAGACCCTGCGCCACATAGCCGAAGGTGAGCATATATCTGCAAAGGGAAACTCGAGATTCGTTGTTGGAATAGAGCTATGGCTGATTTGTTAAGAGTAGTAGAAAGATCGTGAGGAGGCCTGTCATAAGGAGAGCTGACCCCTTTGCAAAAAAGGAGCATGATATTTGGAGGCAGAGACAACCAAGGCTTATGCACGAGTTAGTGAACTGGAGAGACAGGCGGAAAAGCTTGAAGAGGTGGATGCAAACATATGTAAGAGAGTGGTCAGATTGTGTCAATGTCCATGATAATCAAGGTAATGATTGTGGTAGTATCTCCTTACTCTAAAAACTTTTGTAAGTGTTGTTTCAAATGGTGACTAAAAGGGCACACAAAGGTTTTGGTCACATTTATAAAGATTATCATACTAGTTCTCCTTTAGATTTGACAAAGGGTCATACAGAAAAGTGCTTGGAATGGTCATGTGGGGTTTAGTCTTAGAGAATATTGAGTCAAGTTGCAAAAGCTGAGAGTCAAGTTCAAGTGAGTGGTCAAGGTCAAGTGAATGCGTCTAAAAGCTTTGTGAAAAGGAGTCTTGAAATGTAAAGCCATTACAGGAGAGTATTAACCTCAAGAAGAGTCAAAATGAGTGTTAGTTAAAGCTAAAGTTAAAGTGAGAGTCTGTTTATTAAGCTAGTCAAAAGTTGAGTCCAAATCAAATGTTAAGTGATGTAACAACATGGCAAGTGGTGCGTCAATTAAGTTTGTCAATCCATTGTCATAGGTTGTCTTGTTGGATCTTGATCAACTCCAACAAGAAACATATCCATAAAGTATATTTACAGGAAAAACAAGATGCAAGAAGCAGTGTAAAACAATAAAAGACAAACTCATGATGTAGAAGACAAAGGGTGATAGAAGACAAAAAATGGATGGTGAAAGACAAGGAAGAAAGACTTTAGTTGGAAGAGATAAAAAATAAAAAAAGACTCCAAATGAACTTATGCAATGCTTAATGATGAGATGTAAAGGGGCATATGTAATGGGCTTGTAATTTGTTGGGCATTTAGTAAAGAATGTGGAATTTTTGTACTTGAGGTGAAATGATGCATATATGTTGTAAGGGGTGCATGATCGGTAGTACCCGACACCCTAGAGGTTTTGTTGGTCCAAAGTTGTAAAGATTAGCCATAGGCAAGGCAAGCTTTATTCCTCCAGTGTTTAGTAAGCCCTATTGAGACCATGGATTAGAGTGATCATGTAGCGTGTATCCCTCTTAGGCATAAAGAGTGGATGTGATATCAAGCTGTAGAATTAACCACTAGGTAGGTACGAGGGTGGCAGGTGTACTCGTATCTAAGTTTGATGGTGATCGGAGAAGTTAGATCTTTGATTAAGGGGAAGAATGTGAGATTAAGTAATCTCAGAGTGTGAGTTGGTTGGGACCAAGTTATGACTAAAGGAGTCTAATGTATTGATGAACCATGTACGTGAAAATGATACCTAGAGAACTGACGAATACAATGGATGGTACCCATGTATCTTGGTAAATGGATCTCTTTTTATATGGACATCAATGATCAGTTGTTTGTAGGTGCAAAAGGAAGATGCAAAAGTTTGAGCATTAGTCAATGTTATGCAGGTACAAAGAAGAAGAAAAAAATGTTTGAGGATGAAACTCAAGTGAGTGTGTGTTGTGTAAATCAATTTCCCCATCATGCAAGGTTCGTGGTCAGCCACTAGTAAGCAAAGTTTGTGGTCAACTATAAACCACTTGGTGTGATGGTTCCTGAGCATTGTAATTGTTAGGGATAAGCCGTAAAATCCCAAGGTTATTTATGATGATGGGAAGCTAGTAAAATAAAGTAAGGAAGCCCAACCATATGAAGATAGAAACTAAAGATAATGGCATGACTCAGATAAAGACCTAACCAAGACATGTATTCGTTAAGGAGGAGACATTGTAGATCAAAGGAGCAACTTGCAAAGGCTATGAACACAAGACCAATTTGAGTATTTGAGAGAAGCATTGGACATTATAAATATTGATGTAAGATGTAATTAGTAGTAGAAATTAGGGGAGAGTGTTGGAGGTATTAATTTCTACCTACCAACAACCACCAAACTTCGAGAAAGTTCCACCGACATCGACCGGACGCTTCCACATATTTTCCTCCAAAAACTCTCTCGATGCTCTAGAGTCTTCCAAGCCGTTATAAATACAAGAGAGATGTATATGCATTAATCAATTGGAGCAATACAATTTCTGTTTGTTCTTACTGAGTGTGTTATTTTTCTGTTCTTTGCTTCTGTCCCCTTCACATTCATATAATTTTATGTAAATCCTATTAATTTTATCAGAAGCATTTTACTAAAACCAAATTCTAATATAATCAGAATGAGTAAATTCATGAGATTGTTGGAATAATGTAGAAATGATAGGCAGATTGTTAGGGATTGGGTTGTTGTGTTCTCTAATTATATTTAGCATTGAGAGGTTTGAGATCCACACTTCATGGATCTAGGATTTGGTTTGTTGAGACCATATCATCTATATATTGTACTCTGATTTCATTTGTTAATTGAATTGGTTTTCACCATTCCCTTGATTGAGCGAGGCTTGAGTGCTCTGCTCCATTTCCCTCTCTGTCTGTAATTTAACTTGGTATCAGAGCTCGAGGTGGAGCCTGCGTGAAGGGTATAGCCGCCGCTGCTGTTGTCTGGCCAGAGGAGGAGTCTGCGATCTGTGGGAGCGTGTTGAGGAGCTGCGACTGTGAGCCTGGTGCGGTGAGCGTGGAGCTGAAAGAATTGCGCGCGACTGTTGAATGTGGATCCACGGGTTTGTTGCTACTGGTGAAGGAGCTGATAGAAAGCGCGACTTGCAATGGAGAAAGAGCCGAGGAGATGGCTGCTGTTGGTGTTGAGAAGCCGTGTTTTAATTTTCTGCAATTCGTTCTCGTGTAAATTTCTAAGGTGCCGTGTAAATTTCTGCAAATTTTTGCACGCGGATCGTGAAATTTTTTTTGTGAGCAGATCATGGATTGCTGCACTGGAGGAGGAGTCCGCGCTAGAGTGAGGAGTCTGGTTACAGAAGGAGCAAGCCCGCGCAAAAGAAAGCGTTCGTGGAGGAGAGCGTTCGCGCTGAAGAGCCGAGGAGCTTGGGTTGGAAATCTGTGTGGAGGAAATTCAATCGAATAGATTGTGCGCGACTGTGTAAATCCGCGACTGTGTAAATCTCTATGCGTGGAATCATCCTGATCACGCGCGACAGTGTAAATTTCTGCAATCAATTCTCGCAGGCAGAGGGATCGATCCACCTCCAGAAGGGCAGATAATCGCCCAAATAATCGCAGAAGAGTTCACGTGTGAGTCACCCGGTGAATGAACCATTGTTCTGAGCCTGCGCAGATGAAGTAAGCCCGCGCTGTGTAAAAATTCAGATTGCTACTGCTCCAGACGTTGACCGGCGCTGCCTCCTGGCGCAACCTGCAAAAGACCAAGGTGTGCTGTCATTTTTTTCTGGAATTTTTTTTTGCTGATTAATTTGTATTCACCCTCAGAGATCAGGTGAAATGGCCACCGCCCAACATCATTTGGTTGATACATATATAAATGAGGCTTCCAAATTGCATGGAGAGAACTATGTCAATTGGAAATTCAAGTTGCAGACTGTTCTTGAATTATTTGGTGGCTGGACGATTGTGAATGGCACTGAGCTGAAGCCTACAGATCCTGCATTAATTGCAAATTGGAATAAGAGGGAAGCCAGAGAAAAGGTTACTTTGCGAATGTCTGTGCAAGACAAGATTATTCCTCACATCAGAAATTGTGACACGTCTAAGGAAACATGGGACGTGCTCAAAGGTCTTTATGAAACCAAAGATGCAAATCGGGTATTGTTTCTAAAGACCAAATTGATGTCGATCAAGATGGAAGCAAATGAAGGGGTAAGTAAGTACATCTCTCGCATCAAAGATTTAACTGATCATTTGGAAGCTATAGGTGAAAAAGTAGCTAGTACTGATCAAGTAACTATCGCTCTAAAAGGTTTACTGCCAGATTATAAAGTGTTTATTTCAACACTTGCAGCGAGAGAAAAACCCCCAAATTTTGTAGACCTTACAGGTATTCTCCTTCAAGAAGAAGAAAGGATGAAAAATTATGATCAGGATGCTAAAAGTTCAGATCTTTCATTGATGGCACAAGGTAAATATACGCACAGAGGTAAACAATGGAGCAAACCATGGAGCAAATCGTGGAATGGAGACAGAGGCAATTTTCACTCAAAATAGAAAGGTATGGCTCAAACTGATAGAAATAATGGAGATGGTCATTATTGGGGCAAACCAAGACACCTCAATAGAAATAATTATCAAAAGAAATATAACAGTAATAGAAGCCACAATGAAAGTCACAATGTAAAGTACAATGGG
>ML783012.1:970612-1029918 GCA_009831015.1 Picea engelmannii
ATTGCTTGGGACTTGAGGTTTGGAAACAATCTGGCAAAACTATGATCACTCAAAGTAAGTATGTAAAGGAGATATTGAATAGATTCAATATGAGTGATTGCAAAGTATCAGCAATTCCTTTAGAACAGAATGTGAAGTTATGCCGTCAAGATGGAACAAAGGATGCAGATGGAACTTTGTATCGACAGTTGGTGGGAAGCTTGAATTATCTCACTACTACAAGGCCAGATATATCATATGCAGTCAGCATTCTTAGCCAATTTATGGCTAAGCCAAATGAAAACCATTGGAAGGCTGCAAAGAAGGTCCTTAGATATCTAAAAGGGACAATGAACTTTGGTCTTTTATATACTGATAAGTTTGATGTTCAGTTGACAGGTTTTTCTGACTCTGATTGGGCAGGAAATCCAGATGACAGAAGATCTACTACAGGTTATGCATTCAACATTGGATCAAAAGTAGTATCATGGAGCAACAAGAAACAACCAACTGTTTCTCTATCATCCACAGAAGCAGAATACAAAGCCATGGCTAGTGCAACATGTGAAGCTGTCTAGTTGAGGAGAATTCTAGAAGATGTTGGAGAAAAACAAACAGAACCCACAAAAGTACATTGTGACAATCAAAGTGCAGTCAAGCTGGCACACAACCCAATTTATCATGCAAGGACCAAGCACATTGAGCTGCAACATCACTTTGTTAGAGAAAAGATTGAGTCTAAGGAGATTGCACTTATGTATTGTAACACAAGTGATAATGTTGCTGACATATTTACAAAACCTGTTGGCAAGATTCACTTTGAGGTCCTTAGGCAGAAATTAGGTGTTGTAGAAAATCCATTTCTACATTAAGGGGGTATGTTGGAATAATGTAGAAATGATAGGCAGATTGTTAGGGATTGGGTTGTTGTGTTCTCTGATTATATTTAGCATGGAGAGGTTTGAGATCCACACTTCATGGATCTAGGATTTGGTTTGTTGAGACCATCTCATCTATATATTGTACTCTGATTTCATTTGTTAATTGAATTGGTTTTCACCATTCCCTTGCCTTGAATGCTCTGCTCCATTTCCCTCTCTGTCTGTAATTTAACTGAGATCGGTATAATACTTACTCTGCCAAGATTGGTTTCTCCACGACTGTCTGTTTGAGGAATAACTTCATAGAACAAATCACAACACCTGGGATATGGGAGAACACGTCCCAGATGCTGAGGCTATTTCCATCCTCCATAAAACCTCCCTCGTACATTCACATATATACATTCAGCCAGCTTATTCATATGCTTATGATTTCTGGATTTAAATTACATGAAAAAATTGTTAAAATTGAATACGATAAACTTGGAATTTTCCGGTTACTGAAATTTAAACCAAAATCAGGTCAAGAAATACATTAAAAACCTCCCATTTTCCACTCAAAACTTTGATATGAAAAATAAAGTAAATGGACCCAAACACTCGTAATTATGAATAAAATATTTGTTACACCGCATCTCAAACTTTTACGTTTCAACCGAAAAATATGACATAATGACAAGAGTCACAGAGTGGAAATATTCATATTTTTTTAACATTAAATGTTGAAAAATGGTATGAAATGATTACATTGTGAAAATATTTCTATCTTTTTTAACACTAAATGTTAAAAAAGGAAATGTTAGGAGATATTGAAATGAAAGAGTTGAAGAAAAAAAGAAAAACTATTAAGTAAGTTTTTCAATTTGAAATATCTAATTAAAAATAGGAAAGGTTAAGAAATATTGAAATGAAAGAGTAAAAGAAAAGCTACTAGGGACTTTTTCAATTTAAAATATCTATTTGGTAAATGTTAAGAGAAATTGAAATGAAAGAGGAGAAGAAACAAATTTCAATTTAAAATATTTATTTGGTAAATGTTAAGAGAAATTGAAATGAAAGAGAAGAAGAAACAAATAAAAACTATGAAAGTAAGCTTTTTAATTTGAAATATTTAATTATGATAATATTAATTTTATTTTAAATTCATGTGGTAAGAATCATTCATATTTATTGTTAAATATGGAGTTTTATATCTTGTTCCACAACCACTAAAACCTACAGTAAAATAGACTTAACATTAAGCACCATGCACTGAGTTAATGATTGGCTCATTGCCTTTTCATCCTATATGTTAAATATTTAATGATGAGTAGTGTGTATCTAAGGGATAGGACAATCAACTACAGAGTGTCTTGTTAAGGCACTATGTGATGTTAAGTCAAGATGTCTCCTTTACTTCATGTCAACATCCAAAGTTTTGAATTATATGTTATGATTACTAAAATTATCATATGAAATTAGTTATTTAAAAATGGACCAATATATAATATAAAAATTTGTAAAATCACAATTTTTTCATGTTAAAGATATGATTTTTCATCATTACATTTCACCTAGTTGCTAGATTGAAGACACCATTTACTACATCTTTATTTGGTTTTGTCCATCCATTCTACTTACTTTGAATTCAAAATTCTCCTAAATAGCATGCTGGTGGAGAAAATAAGATCCTATAACAAATAATAAGTAAATCTTAAACACCAAATAAACTTGCTCCAAATACAAACATTAATATAACTTTATTTATTTATTTATTGAAACCTTAAGAAATATTAAATTCCACCTAGTTTTTTTTTTAGTGTTGAAGGTATGTCTAAACAAAAGGGTAGTTGAGTCCAAATTTGTGAAAGTTATTTTAAGTTTGAGGAGTTGGGCCAGTATGGAATGGTGGTAGGTGAAGGACATATATGGTTGATTTCAATATACATGTCATTTGTAGGAATTGAAGCATTGAATCCAGGTAAGAATTGAAGCATTGAATTCATGTAGATAGGATACCAATCATTCTTCTCAATCACCAAAATTAAATCCAATTGACATATACAATAAATTATTTTAACTGTATTTTAAAATTAAATTATTATTTCAAACTTTGAATAAAATGAAAACTAAATATAAAATTAAACCTAAAAATATTAGTTTTTTCTCAATATATATAATCATTGATAATGCAACAAAATATATAGAAACAAAAATTGTGAAAACTTATAGTATAAAGATTGTCTCTTCAATTCCTCACCCATCTTTTCTTTTCTTGTTGGTGAAGAAAATCCAAATCATGACCACAAAATCCGTGAGCTTGAATTTGCACATAATATTTACTAGCACAGCAGCAAAATAGTTGCTGGTGAACGCAGAAAGGTTGAGAAGATGAAATGAATCTTTAAAAGAATATATTAAATTTTATTATCTATTAACAAATAAACTGTTGGGCTTCATTTATCTGGTGTTAATATTTTAATTTCTGTAATCACTTACGTGGCAATGAGTTAGTTATCAAAGTAATTTTTAAATATGATTAGGTAAATGTAAAAAAGTAAACACATAAACTGATGTCTTTATAATAGCTAGGAAGTTAATGATTGAAATCACAACCATTTATTTTGTGTGACTACTAAGAATATTCCAACCATATTTAATCCTGTCCATAAAAAACTTATTAAGCACTAAACCCCTATTAAATCTGCCCATTATCAATAGGTGTACACCTTTCGGCGTAAATATCATACAATACAACACATGAATAAGCATAAACATTTACATTGCATATTGTTGGTTTCTATTTAACTGAAGAAATTCTCTTTCTGATTTCCACAAGCGGATCCATCATATTCACATTTATTTTTTATATTATTGTTTCATGTTTCAAAATTTTTAGTCAACACAATAAACAAAGTATGTTCATGCATTTTATATTTTGTATTATAGGCCATTTTACAATTAATTAAGTGAAATGGTGGAAAATAATAAAAAATAATATTAAATATATGAAGTAAATCAATAATTGGTTCACTATCCTTTCATCTTATCAATTTAATAGTGAATAATGTGTATGTAATAAACAAGATACACTAAATAGTAAACCAACATTAAATAGTAAACCAACATGATACTTAATATTATTTAACAATAAACACGGACTATAAAACATTTAATGTTCTATCTCATTTTGATTTAAGAGTACTGATGTTCAGGGACTCTTCATAAGTCTCTTCACTTTCACTCCATAGTCTTTCCACTAGCTGACCCATAATTATCTTACATAAATAGCCGGTAATGTACACTGTCAAATGTAAAATTATTGCTGGCCCCAAAGGGAGAGGTTGATTTTTGGAACTGGCTGGTTATTACTCACCCCAGAGGAAGGGATCGATTTTTGGAGCGTACCAAGGTACGTAGAATGCTGACGTCTCCCTCCACCACCCCGACTCAAATCATCGAGATGACAAATAAAGTAAGTGAAACCAAACACTTAACAAGATCTTAACAAAATATATGTTACATCATATCAAAGTTATGGGCAGAGTTTTTACATATTGTTTATACTTTTGACATTACACATTGTTTATACTTGTGACAAATAGTATGCGCCGGAGAATATCCATCATATTTTGGTCTTTTGCCCCTATACTCAGTCTGTCTGGACTCAAGTATTAGCTCAACTCTCGCTGTCTCTTTCTTGGAGCGGAAGATCCTTCTCGCACAACTACTCTCGGTGGCTGGATTTTCCATCTGCGCCAAAATCCCTACCTGCTATCATCAGTTGGCAGATCTGGACTGATCGAAACCGTGCTTTATTTGACTCCAGCCCTCCCTCTTCACACGCAACATTGCTTAAAGTCTTGGCCCGATTTCATTGGAAACTGAGACCGTTGAAGACTTCTTCTCCCAAGGTTTGTGATATCAATTTGTTAAGCGATTACACAGTGGTTTTTTTCGATGGTGCAGCGAAGTCCGGTGGAGGCTGCTGTGGGGCCGGGGGTATCTTCAAAACCCACCCAAATAGAACCACCATGTGGTTTTTAAACTGTGGAGAAGGCTCAAACAATAAGGCCGAGCTCTTGGGCCTATGGGCCTCTCTCTATCTCGCCTCCTGCTGGTCTCTTAGTCATATCCATGTCCTTGGTGATTCACGTATAATCATTGACTGGATCTCCCAAAAATCCAAGCTCCAAACAATCCAAAACAATTGCTGGAAGGATAAAACGATGGCACTGCTAAGATCTTTCACCGATGTCAAATTTAACCATATTTCCAGAGCTTTCAATGGAGAGGCAGATGCCCTCTCTAAGAGGGCTTTAAGCGAGGTGGTTGGCAGGTTATCGGTTTTCCACAAGGATAGAGGCATAGTGAGTCCTATATCTTCTATTAATGTTTTTGAATGAGGCGGGCTGGATAGTTTATCTATTGTCTACTGTGGATGTTTTGTTATGGGCTTACTAAGCTCATTTGTATTTACTGCTGTTATGTTGTTCCCTTTGGGGTCTATGGATTATGCTGGCGATCCTATTGCTGTCTTTGTTGTTACAGCTGGCAGACAGACTTGTAAAGGAATTTATACTTTATATAAATTTGAGCAATTTTCTCGTGGAAAAAAAGCAGCAAATTCATTAAAGTTGTATATGTTGTAGATAGGTCTTTTGATGAACCTATTATTACAGTGAGTGAAAAACTTATTTGTAAAATTTTTATAACTATAGTGACAAACTTATCTGTAAATTTTTTATGAGAATAGCGACAAACTTATCTGTATAATTTTTATCAATCTGCTGTTGGATATCTACTTATTGTATGTAATTTTTCACAAATTAATAATATCGAATACAGTGACAAGCTTATCTGTACAATTTTAATGACTGTGTTCTTAGAGACTAATTGATGTCTATAAATTTCCATTTCAGCGCATTGAGCATCCAAATGAAGTAAGTGGACCCAACAATATAAAGTAAAGACATATGCAAGATTCTTAACAAAATATCAAAGTCATTGGCAGAAATCAAATCAAAGTTGTTGGCAGAAATAAAAGTTATGGGCTTATAATTTATCTCAAACTAACAATACGCGAGCATTGAGCATCCCAATCAATTGTACCTAATGGTCACATTAACACTTAACATTGTAATTACTTGTAATATATATATATATATATATATATATATATATATATATATATATATATATATATATATATATTTCTGGAAAAGTAGTTGTCTTGCTATTCAATTGAATTAAAGGTAACTTTTCAATATATATAGGTTAGAAGCCATTACAACATACTCATTATGAGCTTAACATGTCATTTATGGGAATTCATGTTATTTATGGGAATTGAACTTGGGTGGGGAGGATAACAATCATTCCTCACAACCATCCAAGCTAAACCCAATTGACACCCCTTCTATATGGCTTTGTGTGAAATTTTTAGTCTTGAGGTGCCAGGAAGGCCTCAAATATTACAATAACATCTAAGCTCTAAAAGAATGTCTTTGCAATGTCAATTAGGCTTTGAAGAGAGACAAATTATTAAAAAAATAATATTTTAATAATTATTAAGTAGTTATAATCAAAGGTACATTCTTTTTTACTAAGTAAAGTTGATCTTTTCTTAAAGGATTTAAATAATGAGTTAAATCTCCTAACTTATAAGAACATTATGGAAGACTTCTATCATAATTTTACTACCCTTTCCACTTCCATTAACAAGTTGTCTAAAAGACACACAAATGGATTTTAAATAACAAAAAATAGTGATTCATGTAAATTTATATGGCCGGATTCCTCCAAAAAAAGGCCATTTCCTAGAACAGCTAGACAACTCCCAAAAAGAATAATAGAACCTAAGTGTCATGTAAAAAGAATAATAGAAAAACCAACCCATGGTATGATAATGGATGTAAAATTGTTAGGAAAAACATTAGGGATGCTTCTAATGAGTTCTTAAAACTAGACAACATAAACACATACAAATCTATAATTAAAAGGAAGAAAAAAGGTACTATATAAATAGAAAACAAGAGTGCCTATTTGTTAGGAAAATCATTAGGGATTCTTATAATGAGTTCTTAAAATTAGACAAGATAAATACATACAAATCCCTAATTTAAAAGGAAACAAATGTACTATATAAATAAAAAGCAAGAGTGGATAATTGTTAGGAAAATAATTAGGGATGTTTCTAATGAGTTCTTAAAATTCAACAAGATAAATACATACAAATCCCTAATTAAAAGGAAAAAGGGTACTATATAAGTAGAAAGCAAGAGTGACTTTTGCATCTATCTAAGCTTCATCCTAAGAAGTTTTGGAGACAAATTCTAATTCGTAAAACTAAAGAAAATACTATGATTCCCTTCAAGGACTGGAATTCCCACCTTAAAAGTCTTTACGAATTCCCTAACACCATGGACACCATTCCAAACTTTCCTATAGAGAATGAAGTTTTTTCTACGGAAGACATAGAGTTAGGGATTAAATGATTCACAAATGGGAAAACTGAGGACATTGAAGGCTACCAGGATGAAAATTTTAAAATCGAAGGGCCTGTCCTCATCCCTTACATACACAAGCTCTTCAATTTAGCAGTCAAGCAGGGCTTCCCTAAACCCTGGACACAAAGCCTCATTGTACCTATTTTTAAAAGTGGGGATAAAAAAATTCCCTATAATTATAAGACCATTATGATTAGACCCATTTTAACCAAGTTGTATGAAATTATTTTGGAAAATAAGATTAGACTATGCCTAGAAAGCCACAGAAAAAAAAGCTAAAGATCAAGCTAGATTTAGGAGATATCATTCAACCATGGACCACCTTGTTACACTTAGGATCATTGCAGAGTAGTGTCGTAATAATAAGACCAATCTCTTGTGTGGTTTTGTTGAATTTAGGAAATCTTTTGACAGATTACCCAAGACAAACCTTTGGGATAGGTTCAAAGATATAAAAATGTCTTTTGAGTTGAGGATTGTTGCAATAAGGTTGTATGTGAACGTTATTGCCAAGTTTAGGAACATTGAGGGTTGATAAGAAGAAATTAATTGCAATATTGGAGTCAAGGAAGGTTGTCCCTTATCCCCTACGCTTTTTGGCATATACAATGACAAGTTAGAATATTTTTTGGAAGAAGCTATTTGTGTCGGCCCAAATCTCTTTGGTATAGTAATCATTCTTCTTCTTTACACTGACGATATTGTTCTTATGGCAAGGAGTCCCCGTGATCTTGACAATCAGCTAAGAATCCTCAAAGATTTCTACTCCAATATGGGTATGACTATTAATATTGAAAAAACAAAAGTCATGATGGTTAAATAAAATAAGAACACCTACTATAATTGTGTATATGACAACAACAACATGGAGGAAGTGCCTTCATACAAATATCTTGGCATCGATATTCATCACAATCTCAATTGGAATTATAGCATTGATAAAAGGATAAATGGAGGGTGGAAAGATTATTATGGGATTGAAAAAAAATGTAAATTAGTGGATCTTTGGGTATGGGATAAGAAAAAACTCTTCTTTGAGACTAGCATTACTCCTGTTATTTTATATGGATGCGAATTTTGTGGATGCAATATCTCTAGAGAGTCATGGAGAAAGATAGAGCAGATCCAAAATAATTTTGTAACTTATAATATCAAAATTAAATGAAATACACCCTATCCTATCCTCCTCATAGAAGAAATCATTTTCCCGATTGAGAGCATGGCTATGACCAAATACCTAATGTATAAGAAAAATTTAAACAATATGAAAAACAAGAGACTTCAAAATTGCTTCAAAATCCATCCAAAACCACCTTTAGCTCAAATGGTGATGGCTCAAGGATGCCTAGTCTTGACCAAACCATTGGGGAATAAAGGAAGAGATCATATTGCAAATTAAGGATAATTTAAAAAAAAATATTACATCAAAATTTAAGGAGATTGCTTGGTTGTTCTTGTGGGATTGAGTGTAGTCTTTTGTTCAATGCTCTATTGTGGTTGTAACCCAAAACCATCAGACAAATTTCGTTGTCAACAAAGGGCTAAGTTGATTTTTAAACTTCCGTGGATATTGCACTGGAATATTTCGTCACAATAGATCTTATAATATTATGAAATATTAGATTTATGCATTTTATTTCCATAGATCCAAGATTTGTAATCTCTAGCTTATGGCTTGAATTTAAGAAATAACTGAAATACAAAAATGAAAGAACAGGTACAAATACACACCATCCACACAAATGAACAAAAGATTTGACTTGGGAAACCTAATACATGAGAAAACCTAGCTAGAAGGTGAGGTTTCAGGTCACTGGAGAACTTTTGTTGGATGGTAGAATCATCCAATGTTCCCAATGACTTTCATCACCATGACTATTCAACTCGACGTCAAGGCCACATCAATTTACTTGGCTTGGAATACGCCTTACTCTTCATTTCGTTTATTACTTAACAATTATGTTTGTTTCTTATACTTATACAATTCAACGAGTAAAGAACATCCATACACAGTAACAACGAAATGTAAGTGGGTGGCTGAAATGACCTAATACCCAAAATATTAATACAAAAGAAGAAGTGTATTGAGTCTTAAACACATGCCACACCGAAGATACAATTACAAGGATCTTTCACTCAATCCTTTATAAAAACCTGTGTGAAACACAACATAATTTGTTTCATCATTTTGCAACCTTCTTCATCACCGCGTACATGAAGCTAACTAAAAACTTCACCTTTGTGCTTCATCCCTGATATGTTCACTTCCATTTCCTCAGATGGTGTGACTTGTAATCCCCACACTTAGACGAATTCATATCACGTTTTGGTCTCCAAATTTCTTTCCTCCAAAATGGCCTTCTCCACCATGAATATATAGGCACCCAACCTAGGAACCATCTCGACCCTTGCCTTGGAGCCGATGCATCATTTGGAATCTTTTCCACTTGTTATGATTACTAGCCATGTCTGTCATGACCTCAGACTCTTCTTTGCATTTCGTTGTTGCATCATTACTTCAACTTCCTCTATTGTCAATGTGCATTGGATCCCCTTGTTCCTTAGCTAATTATGCAGCTAGTCCAATCATCACATAAAGTCCACAAGAACTCACTTCAACATCAAAACCATCCATTTCTCTTTCCAACTACTCAACCATCACATCTTGCTAAGTCACTGTGGTGCCTGCCTCTGAGGCACCAACAATTTGGCTCGCTGTCATCTTTGTGACAACAATCCAACGTGCTCTTATTCTCAGTGCGAGAGTGGAAGGGGGCAGCCCAACAAGCCACCACTTCCATCTTTAGCTTTCTTCGCCAAATCCTTCAAAGTGTCACCATACTTTTCTATCAAATACATCAACAATAGGATGTTGGAAATGATTTTTCCTTCACCTTCCTCCAGAAGCCGCTCAAGCTCTAGATCGTAGGGCCATTCACCACCTCCAAGTGTTTATTTGATTGGTCCAACCTCCTTCTTAGCACATCTATACCATGATAATTGTTCTTCCCCATCACACACTTGTGAAACAAATGATTCCACTCTTTGTTCCTCAATATTTGGATTCTTCGTTTCCTCTGTCACCATCGACTCTTTTCACATACTTGCTTCATAAAATTCATTGAACTTCTCCATGACATGAATTTCATCAACCAATATCTCTTATATCTTGTTGACGTGCCATTCCAAGTATGCCAACACTTCAGGATCATCTGAGTTCTTCGTTTCGACCATCTCTTCACCCCATCCATTGATGTCCAAGTAAGGGTGTTGTCTATCCACCGAACCCAAGGATGAAATCTTCATCTCCCTGCTTCTCTTTACTGTAGTCACCAAACATAGATTTAGTCCTGACATAATATCCAAACTATTGACATGTGGAATGGGGAGTTCCTTCTCCGTCCGCATGAACTCTTGACCCAAAAATACTTCGTAATCATTTAATGAAACAATGGTGAAACTAGCCCTTCTGGTCCATTCCCCAAGCTTCAAAGGAACATTCTTGGTTGTGCCAACAATCTCATGTTCACCTGAGTTAACCTCCTTGAAATAAGTTCGTTCTTTCTCAAATTGAAATACGATACTTCATGCGATATCTTCTCTCATAAAGTTGTGAGTAGCACCATTGTCCACCATAGCCAAAGTTATTTTCCCATTGATCTCTTCTTGAACATAGCTAAGTCTCGTCATGTCGAGGTCTTGAGCAACTATTGTTTTTTCCTCCACAACAGTGCCCAAAACCTACATCACACCCACACATGGGTTGTCCACTTTATACAAAGAATTCAATTTTTACTTCAATGGACAATTCTTCGGATAATGCTCCTTCACACAAATCCAATAAGAAGTCGAATTTTTCTCCTTCTGTGAATATGCCTGCTTCACATTATATTTGTTTTCTTTGGATTCCTTCGTCTTCCCCTTATTCTTTTTTTTCTTTCTCTTCTTCTCACATTAGCCATCGTCGTTGCTCAAACCTAAATTGGCTTCACCCTTGAAGTCTAACAACTTTTCTATGACTATGATTGTTGTCACAAGGATATGCACATTTTAATGTCACAACTCACTCTGTGCCCAAGTTTGCAGACCATTCATGACGTGGATAATCCTATCCTCATCCGACATGAATTTAATCTCTCACATCAAGTTAGTGAACACCTTGATATAATTTTGGATCTTTCCAGTATGCTTGAGAGCCAACAATTGGTTCCTAGCAATCCAAGCTTGGTTTCCCTAACCAAAATGTGCCTTCAAGTCTTGTAACAACCCTAATTAACTATGTAATTATCATGAATGATAAATATTAATTTAATTAATTATCAAAATATATTAATGAGTCTTTATTATTTTATTATTAAAAGATGGGTGAAGTAATTAATGGAGGGATAAGGTTGTTGGGAATTAATGGGGGGAAAAGGTGGTTGAGAATTAATGAGGGGAAATTGAGAGAGGAGGATAAGGAAGAAGGGGAGGACTTGGAAGGGGATGATTATTTCTGTTTGAGGATTTTTAAATTTCGAAGGAGGGATAAGAGGAGGAAATTGGAGGAGTGATTTTGGGGAGCTCTCACAGGGCATTGGTGTTGGTGGGAATTTTGGGCTCGGGGGCCAGGAAACCGCAAGGATTCCTGGAGATAGGGAGTTAGAGAGGTTGCTCCTAGTCGGTTGGGAGGTTAATATTCATCCTGGGCAAGAACAAGGGAAAGAACAAGAACAAGATTAGACATAAAAGGGACTAGATAAACTAACCTGTAGGTGGAGGTACGTATTATGTTGTTGTTGTTATCATTATTCTGCTACTATTTATCTTTATCATTATTCTGTTGTTGTTTATCATTATTCTGTTGTTGATTATCAATATTTTGTTGTTGTTGTTTATTCCTAGTTTCTTCCAAGTATAAGAAAGTCATTAAAAGAAATCCTAAACTGAAATTTAGAAAAACTTTATTTAGCTTGAGTCCTAAAAATAATTAGGCTCTACATATGTATCAGAGCTAGGTTTCAAAACTGAAACCTAGGGCTTACCCATCCTCATAACTAGAAGATTATGCTATCTTTTCTAAAAAAAAAAAGCCAGAAAAACATGGATATGCAACCCTGAACTTGTTCACCTGTACAAGTGAAATCCTTGAAAGGAGATATATAAACAAAAATAATTAGACATATATATATATATATATATATATATATATATATATATGGAAAATATATAGGAGTGTAAAAAAATAAATTTATATATAAATCTGGGCGTGAGGGCCAAGCTCAAGATCCAAGCTCCATCTCCACACAACCTACAAGCCAAGCACAAAAAAAAACCAACAAATTTTAACACTTGTTTTAAATAAATAGACACACACACACACACACACACACACACACACACACACACTTATATGTATAAGTAAAAACAAATATTGGGCTTCTACCATCTACAAGCATACACCATAGTCACCGAGAACCAAGGATTCATCATCTACAAAATCATGAGGATAGTGCCCACATAAGATGCGAAGCAAGATCCAAGGGGTGAACACCCATGAACAACGAATCCTAAAAAAATAAATCATTAGGCTTGAATTCTAATCCCGAAATCATCCACTTATGCCATCGAAGTCAACCAAATATCCACCATGAAACAACTCACAAAAAATACAACCACTATAGCACCACTTTGCCATATCTTCAGTTGTGAAAAGGTAGCCTCTCTATCATGAGGAAAATTAGCCCAAGCACAACATTGATTTGTGTGTTAAAAACTCCATCCCCTAAACCCCAAAATGTTGCCATGCCTAGTAGATTGATTAAGTCTACTACTCCACTTCCAAATCTATGATTCAACCATAGTCGAAAAAGCACAATTGCATGAAAAATGATACCACCAGACGTAATGAGGGTGAAGGAAAACAAACAAGTCGTTAAGCGTCCAACCAATAACGAGAAAATTGCATTAGCAACTCCAAAAAAAACCATAGCACCTGTAACATCCCTGACCATCATGGCCGGTCCATGATACACAAGAGAACTCTGTCATTCTCTCTTCAGAACATATTGTAACATACCCAACATCCAACTGAGATATGCCACATAAATTTTTCGAACTGCATGCAATTAAAATATATACACATAGAACTCTTGTGGATATATATAAAACATAAACAAACAAATACATCTGTAAATGCATGGATTCACAGTGAAATAAAAATAAACATATACATGCAACATATATAGGAAATAACCATAAATATACAAACAATTATAACCACACATAGGATAAAACCATAAAAATAAACACATAAATAATAATGCATCATGTAAATTTATCACACAATTGGCACTTATCTTTGTAAGAATATCACCAACTGCGTGTAGACCTTCCACAAACCTCCCAACATTAGACCACACTTCTCATCACTCTCAGCAGTGGGTCACCCTCAAGCTGGGACTAAACTCTACCTGGGTAAAGGGATTCCTAACTAGGCTAATGGTTCACAGACAACAGGAAATACTCTGTCATAGGTGCCAACTCAAACTAACAACCTACAGTCCCTCATTCCCCACATTCCTATCCCACCCCAGGAAGTGTTCCCCTTCTCTGATCAATAGTCCTTTGGCTGCCCCACTTCCTTTCCGGGCTTCATCAACATGCCAGACAGGAAGTCTCAGAGCCCTGTAGCTGCAATTTAGCACCTTCAGGAAATCAATTCCCCAACAATTCTCTCACCCAGAGAGATTTCTCACGGGTCTGACAACCTGCCTCTTCAATATCCCACTGGCCTGACAACCCGCTTCTTCAGGCCAACTCCCCAATTAACCAACTACACAAACAAGTATGGCTATGGATACAGGTTCAGATACAATGACAGGAAAGTACAGAGGATAGCTGACTGAGTGAGTGCAAGATCATGGTATGGCTCAATGAATTACTGAATG
This sequence comes from Picea engelmannii, assembly GCA_009831015.1. Lineage (NCBI taxonomy): Eukaryota > Viridiplantae > Streptophyta > Pinopsida > Pinales > Pinaceae > Picea > Picea engelmannii. The sequence goes on from ML783012.1 coordinate 984,890, forward strand.
ATGGAAGGAATGATGGAAAAAATGATGGATGAATCCCCGAAAATGAACTAAGTCCCCACAATATGTATGCATGTCTCCAACGTGACACTTGCCATGTTGGGAGCTACTTTGGCCCACTTGTCCCCAACTTTGGAACTTAGGATAAAATAATTATCCATACTTTATACTTTAAAGAAATATTACTATAATATTCCTTTTTTGGCTTAAGCTCCCTAGCTTAGCCCTTTTCCTTAACTTTTAGCCCTCCATTTCCCTAGCTAGTGGACTTTAGTCCCCCATACTCTTTTATCATGGTCGATCTGTGCACATCGATGTATTTTATATTAATGCTGAGACACATACAAAAGTAGGCGCACTGGCCTTTAAGATCTAGGCTCTCTAGCCTAATAATCACAAAACTAGCTCACCAACCTATAAAACACAGCATATACACAAAGGCTCCATGGCCTCAAAATCGTGTGCACTTAAGTTGTTGCGCGCGGTATCCTGGAATGTGCACACTTCCTCATTTTAATGTGCAGTACATGCACGCACTATGCCATGAAAGGTGCATACAAAAATGATATCCAACTACTCACCAACTTAAGTACATTTTCATTTACATTACAATTGGGTTCGTCCTAGGGATATTACAACACCTCCAACCCTTGATACACCAATTGCAGGGCTGAAAACATATTTTGTGAACTCTGCCAAATGCTTGTTCAAGGCCTTACACATATCATACAATCCCAGCGCTGAGCCAAGCCACAAGGGGCAGGCGTTCTATTTGCACTACGCTCATAGCCCAATTTCCAAGCCTTATGTTACAAGTCCAACAACCAACACACATCAAATCCAAACACTAAGACCAAGGTTTCGCGGGTATTGCAAGGCAAGGTTCACGGGAAACAAAAGCCTTCGGTGGTCGTTCCCAGCTGCAAGGGGTGCCCCCAATCCTCGAAGAAATGGGTGATAGCATACCAACTCCTACAGTGCGATGACATAGCCACCATTACCCTGGGCCGCCCCTTCGACATAAGTTACCTCATAAACCCTGACCTACAGAAAGAAAATTCGCCCCTCAGACTCTTCGGGCTTACTGTTGGTGGATCCTCTCTTCAATCTGTCCTCCATTCAGAGGGCCACATACAAACTTGTCTTCGAAGATCTAGGGTTCCAGTCCCTCTACGTAGAAGATTCTCCCTCTTTGGTTCATTTATAAGAGGCGAGTAGGTCACCTATCATCCTTTTAGCCCACACAGAGTGTAGCCTCATGGTGGATTGCAATTTCTCCTTCACCCACGCGCACTATCACAAGTCCAACGATCATGCAGGAAGCCAAGTTGAGGAAAGATCCCACGGGTCATCTATGTGCCCACCGTGTCCGCGCTTAGTTGCAGAGTGGGGGGCATTGTATGCACGATGCGCCCTCTGTGCCCAACGCACCATACTACACCAGACCAAGTGCCTAAGTCTCGCACCAGAACACCAAGGGAGGAACTCACGGGGGGAGCACGGGTGGCCACAACTAGGAAGAAAAAATTTTGTCCAAAAAAGGAGCCCGCTAGAGAGAAAACGCAAAAATTGTGATGGACAAGTGAGGGTTTAGGGTTTAGGTACTGAGAGCGGGGGTGGGGCATGTGGGCCTCATGCGAGGACCCACGAAGCCTTAAAGGCTGCTAGCTTGGTCTCGGGCATTGTAGTTATGTTTTGGCACTTTGCCCTTGGTTCTACGCTTATATATTAGGCCTTTATTTTTTTTATATATTTTATTTTATTACTTGAAAATAATAATATTGTTATTTGAAAATAGTAACTTTTATTTGAAATTATTAATATTATTTTGTAAATATTTTAATAATAATGTTTTCTAAACTATAAAAAAAAAAATAAAAGAAAAAATTATTATTAATAAGTAATGGAATAAATAAGTATGTAGGAATTTTAATTTGATGATAGATGATAAGATTAATCTAATAATTAAATTAATTAATTACTTAAAGTATTTATTTGATTTATTAAATTAATTGATTATAGTAATTAATTTAATAAATCAATTTAATTAACTAAAGTATTTATGATTGATTAGTTAACCTAATAATTAAATTAACATTATAAAGTTATAATGTTATTAACATTATAAATTTATAATGTTAATAATAGGTTTGTAACCTATGTTATTAACATAAATATACCTATGGGTATATATTTGATTAATGAATGTAATAGTGTTATATTATAATGAATATTATAAAGATTAAAGGTCCGTGTAGAGTAGCGGGAGTTTGACGCATATTGTGGTGAATAGTTAGGGTATAATATAAGGTATAATAGAAGGCACTACATAGGCGATTTGATGCACATTAGAGAGTGCATTATAGGGATGGCATAGCTAGAAAGGCGAGAGAGTCAGTAGTTTACTTAGGCAAAGACACCGAGCTTAGATGCTTTAACCCCGAACTAGCCACTTACCCTAAAGAAAGTAATGTCTGTTTACAGACAAGTAAAAAGAAAATCTTACGCCTAACCCTATGTTTACAAGTATAAGTTGAGCGAATGTGAACTACCTTAGACTCTTCCCTGACAAGAATTTGATTTGATGCAGATTCAATTATTCAATTTGGTTAGGACTCTGGGAAATAGAGGCCGAGGGCCATCGTTGCAAGGACCGCCAACGTTGGTGTTGTCGCCACCATCGCCTGAATTAGCTCTCATTTTTCTCTCTCTGGAGGCTATTAATGAGATTTTAAAGGGGCATCACTCAACAGATGTCGAAGTGGAACCCCCACCATATGGAGTGGGTAACCCTGAAGCGTTGAGAGATTCAGAGGGAGGGCCTCCGCCTAGGGACATCACAAGAGAACTACAGAAGATCAAACTCCTAGAGTTTGTCGGGGGTTGTGCGAGTGAACGTGCAAAGGCATGGTTGGAAGGAATGACATGATGTTTCTCCTTAAGAGACTATGCTTCCACATCAAAGGAAAAAATAACAATCTTTCAGTTGAGGGACAATGCCTTGAACTGGTGGGGTAACCTAGAGAGGCAGTTGCGCCTTACCCTAGACACTGTCTCATGGGAAGTTTTTGAGGAAAGGTTCCGAAGGAAATATTTTCCAGCTTACTACGAGGAACAAAAGGTGGGAGCATTTCATTCTCTAGTTCAGGGAAATAGGACAGTGGAAGAGTATGAGATCAGGTTCATGGAGTTGGTAAAATATGTCTTGTACATGGATACTGATCAATGACAGGAAGAACGTTTTGTTTATGGGTTAAACCCTAATATAAGGGCCATGGTACGGATGTGGAAACCATTGCCAGTAGCGGAAGCAGTTGAAAATTCACATTATGTGGAGCAGCATATGAGCTTAAACGAAGGTTTTAGATCGACCTTTCCACATTGTCTTGGATTCGTGGGGAAGGCCCCTAGGACCTTCTCCATGGGAGGGAACTCTAGGCCACCTCCTTATGGTAATAGAGTTTCACCAAGGACAGTTTCTATAGGTATTTCAATGGCAGCGAGTGCAACATCCCACTCATCACCAATGACGCAGGTAGGTCCACGACCTTCTCAGGGAGAAACAAGTAGGGGTAGGGGCGCCAGGGGAAGGAAATCATTTATGAGACCGTCATAGGGAAGTGTGCAAGTTCCATCTCGTGTTACATGTTGGGGATATGGAGGACCCCATTACTAGTGTGACTACCCAGAGTAGCATGCAGGATTCGTGCATAGAGAAGGAAAGGCCTCGATGGGAAGAGAAAGTAGTAGCCACTAGATTTATGTAGCGGTTAATAATCGCTAGGCATAACATCAATCCACGGTGGTGGAGTCGTCGGGTACACTAAACTATGTCAATGCTTAAATTTTATTTGATTATGGTGCTACAGATAGTTTCATTTCACCATATGCATTAGAAAAGTGTGGGTTGGCAGCCTACGAGCACAATGACTTTAAACAAGTCGAGATGGCTTTGGGGGAAAAACAAGCAGTATGACCTAGCGTTGATAATTATCTAGTAGACCTGGGAGTGTGTACTACTAGGTTGAAGGTATACGTCATTGATTTGGGGATGTATGACCTAATCATTGGAATGGATTGGTTAGAATCCCATCGAGCTATGGTAGATTGTTTCATGAAAAGGGTGCTTTGTGTTGACGATGAAGGAAGTCCAATAGAGATCCACGGTGTATGAAGTAAGGTGTCTCTATGCTTTATCTCGACCTTGAAGATTAAATGTTGCATGAGGCAAGGGTGTCGACTATATGTAGTGGAAGAAGTCAATGAAAGAAAAGGACCCTCCTTGGATCAGTTCCCACTATTGTCGGAGTTTAAGGATGTATTTTCGAAAGAGTTGCCAAGGTTACCTCCTGAGAGGGAGATCGATTTTACCATTGAGCTAAAAATTGGTGCAGAATCAATTTCCAAGACTCTGTATAGGATGAAATCTTCAGAACTTTGTGATTTGCAGATGCAGTTGAAATAACTACTCGACTTAGGGATAATAAGGCCTAGTGTCTCACCTTGGGGTGCACCAGTAATTTTTGTGAAGAAGAAGGATGGTTCCTTATGACTTTGTATAGATTACAGGGAATTGAATTGTGCTACAGTGAAAAATAGGTAACCAATGCCACAGATAGATGATCTCTTTGATCAAATGAAAGGAGAAACAATGTTCTCCAAAATTGATTTACAATCGGTGTATCACCAGTTAAGGATTAAGGAAGACGATATTCCTAAAACTGCATTTCAAACTCAGTTCGGGCATTACGAGTTCGTTGTTTTACCTTGCGCCAACTATATTCATGAGCCCCATGAATGGTATATTTCGGAAGTACTTAGACCGCATTTTACATGTCTTTCTAGATGATATCCTCATCTATTCCAAATATGAAAGAGAACATGAGGAACAAATGCGAGTAGTGTTGTCCTTCCTTAGAGAGAACAAATTGTATGGAAAGTTGTTGAAGTGTTCTTTCTTCCAGAAAGAAATTCACTATTTAGGTCATATCATTTCCGGTGAAGGAATCTCTATGGACCAAGAAAAGGTAAAGGCCATTATGGAATGACCAGTGCCAAAAAATGCTCATGAGGTATGAAGCTTCATGGGGTTAGCAGGTTATTATCGGAGATTTGTGGAAGGGTTCTCTAAAATAGCGAAACCCATCACCACTTTGCAGTGAAAGGGGGTCAGGTATGAATGGACAGAAGAATGCGATAGTGCATTCATCAATATTAAGAGGTTACTAACTAGTGCACCAATTCTATGAGTGTCGGATATGGAAAAATACTTCAGAGTCTGTACAGATGCCTCAAAGCAAGGTTTGGGGGCCGTGCTAATGCAGGATGGAGGAGTGATAGCATATGCATCGAGGAAGTTGAAGCAACATGAGGAGCTTTACGCTACTCATGATTTGGATTTGGCAGCTGTAATGCTAGCTCTAAAACTTTGGAGACACTATCTAGTGGGGCGCAATTTTGAGCTCAAAACGGACCATGAAAGTTTAAAACATATTTTCACTCAAAGGGATCTCAATGCCAAGCATAGGCGATGGAGTGAGTTTATGAGTGAGTACGATTTTGGAATTTCATACATCAAGGGAAAGGAAAATTTGGTCGCAGATGCCTTAAGTAGGAGACCACGTATCTTCTCCTTGGTACCCTTAAAAGTCAATCTTAGGGAGCAAGTGTTGGGGCAACTCCTTGGAGATAGTTGGTATTTAAAGGTTACTTCAAACCTCCAAAGTGGGAGGCAATTAGATCCAAAGTATGAAGGATATATCCTGGAAGCAGATGGACTATTAAGATATCAAGGAAGGATGTACATACACGAAGGTGGGGTTATTTGAAGCATCATACTGAAGGAAGCCCATAGAGAAATTTATTGTGCGCATCTGGGTGTGAAGAAAATGTATGCAGACATGAAGAAGATCTTCTTCTGGGTAGGAATGAAGCGCGATGTAGTCCATTTCATCGCCAAGTGCCTAGAGTGTCAAAAAATGAAAGTCGACCACCACCACCCGACAGGTCTCCTACAACTGCATGATGTCCCTATGTCCAATTGGGAAGTCATTTCTATGGATTTTGTTGTGGGATTTCTTCTCACATCACATAGACACAATTCCATTCTTGTTATAGTTGATAAGTTGACTAAGAGTGATCATTTTTTTCCAGTTAGAGACACCTACAATGTCACTGATGTGGAACATGTGTTTGTAAGTGAGGTCATCCGTTTTCATGGGATACCCAAGAAGATCATTTCAGATAGGGACTCCATATTCACTTCTAGGTTTTGGACAAGTTTGCAGTTAGCGTTGGGGAATCCATTGAACTTAAGCACAACTTATCATCCTGAAACAGATGGGAAAACTGAGAGAGTAAATTAGGTTATGGAAGACATGCTTAGGATGTATGTTATGGATAATCAAACCCATTGGGAGAAGTACCTACCTTTGGTAGAGTTCTCCTACAATAACAATTTTCATAGCTCCATTGGAATGCCACCGTACAAATCTCTGTATGGAAGGCCATGCAGAACACTGTTGAGTTGGGAAATGTTAGAAGACCGAGTGATAGTTGGGCCATAATTGATTCAAGAGATGGAGGAACATGTGATTCATATTAGGCAGAGACTAAAGGAAGCACATGATAGAAAGAAAAGTTATGTTGATGCACAGAGCACTGACCGAAGTCATAAAGTGGGATATCAAGTTTTCATTCGTATCAGGCCTAATAAGAGTACCATTTGGTTCAGGAAGGGGACAAAGTTGTCACCTCGATTTATAGGACCATTCAAAATCCAAGAGAGAATTGGACCCGTTGCATATCGTCTCGTACTGCCACCTCACTTGCATAAAAATCATAATGTTTTTCATGTATCTGTTCTACGATTATGTTTCTAACGAATCTCATAATTTGAATTGGAAGGGATTGCAGGTATCAGACGTGGGAACTCTCATGGTAGAACCGTTACACATATTGGACCTTAGGTTCTGACAACTCAGGAACCGTCTGGTAGACCAATTTAAGGTTAAGTGGGACAAGTATAGTCCAGGATCTGCTACTTGGGAGGATACCGAGACATTATGACGAGATTATCCCTCACTTTTTTGACCACCTCGAGAATATGTTTCTCGAAGGTTGGGTGTATGTAATACCACCTTTTGACTTGGACAACCAGGATTACCTGAGGCCTAATCACCTTTATTTTCTATTCACTGTGAAACTATTAATGATACACTTGAACTTTTAAGACGTATGAACCTATGTGAATGACAATTCTATGAATGTTTAACGTTATTTGAATGATGATGAATATTATGCAATCTATTATGTGAATGACAATTCTATGAATGTTTAATGTTATTTGAATGATGATGAATATTATGCAATCTATTATGTGAATGTCAATTCTATGAATGTTTAATGTTATTTGAATGATGATGGATATTATGCAATCTATTATGAGAATGCCAATTCTATGAATGTTTAACGTTATTTGAATTATGGGGATATTATGTGATCTATTTCTAACTTGAAAATTTTGAAATTTAAGGTTGTTGGTACGTGGATACCGAATTGAGATTATGGTTGAATGCATTTACATGATGATAATGCATAGATATGTATGATTTTGTGTTATAGACTAATCTGCAGGTCAATGGGCTATGAAATAGCCAAAAAATAATGATAATAAAAGTTGATGTCGTGAACATCGACCGAGAAACCATATGGTATGAATCTTTATATGTGAAATTATGTTGATTCGAATGCATTGCAGTGATATATGGACCGATGCAGGTTTTTCAGGTGGTGAGACTGCCTAAAACTGAATATACGATGACAAAATTCCTAGCAACATAGTGCCACTGTATATTCCATGGTAGGGTGTGGTCCCTAGTCCTATTAGGAGGGGTGGAGGCATTTCCCACTATGTATCCTATGAAACCTGGAGCCATGGGAGGACGGTGTTGGCTCACGCTCCCCTAGACGTGTGATGATGACTGTCATTTGCCTGCTGGGGAATCTTGGTCAAGAGAGTAACACTTCCACTTACAGTTTCTATTTGGAGTTAGGTCAATATAGTTGACGCTCCAAGATAGTCCAACAGAGGAAGGATAGGGATGGAAGACGAAAGTAAGTTAGGGAGGAAGGATAAATATAAATAGTTGAGAGTGTATGGGGATTTTGCCTTATAGTGGAATGTATTGTTTTCCCTTTTTGAAAAGAGAATATGTAAATATGTATATTTATAATTGCTTAACTAAACTACAATTATCTAAATAAACGTTGTTGTGCTAAATTATTATAATTAAGGGATTTTACGAACATTTTAAATAGTTTACTATCTTTTATGAAATGAATGGTCTTGTTGATTGGATTGGACACATACAAGAATTACTATAGGTGTGATAATTATTGTCATTAGTACATGTGCGAGCCTTGTATGTGCTAGCTATGCATGCATTTCTTGCACATGTACACTAGTATGTCTAAGTTTTTTTTATTTTGCTTACTGATAATGTTGTTTTTTTGATGTGGATGTATGAACCATGTGGCGTTACCCTTGTATTGTAAATTACTCGAACTTCGGGATGAATTTTCTTGAAGGGTGGGTGTATGTAACGACCCTAATTAACTATGTAATTATCATGAATGATAAATAATAATTTAATTAATTATTAAAATATAGTAATGAGTTTTTATTATTTTATTATTAAAAGGTGGGTGAAGTAATTAATGGATGGATAAGGTTGTTGGGAATGAATGGGGGGATGAGGTGGTTGAGAATTAATGAGGGGGAATTGAGAGAGGAGGATAAGGAAGAAGGGGGGGACTTGGAAGGGGATGATTATTTTTGTTTGAGGATTTCTAAATTTCAAAGGAGGGACATGAGGAGGAAATTGGAGGAGTGATTTTGGGGAGCTCTCACAGGGCACTAGTGTTGCTAGGAATTTTGGGCTCGAAGGCCAGGAAACTGCAAGGATTCATGGAGCTAGGGAGCCGGAGAGGCTATTCCTAGCTGGCTTGAAGGTTAATATTCAGTCTGGGCAAGAACAAGGGAAAGAAAAAAAACAAGATTAGACATAAAAGGGACTAGATAAACCAACCTGTAGGTGGAGGTATGTATTATGTTGTTGTTGTTATCATTATTCAGTTGTTTTTCTTATCATTATTCTGCTGTTGTTTATCATTATTTTGTTGCTGTTTATCTTTATCATTATTCTGTTGTTGTTTATGATTATTCTGTTGCTGATTATCATTATTCTGCTGTTGATTATCATTATTCTGTTGCTGCTTTTTATTCATGGTTTCTTCCAAGTATAAGAAAGTCATTAAAAGAAATCCTAAACTGAAATTTAGAAAACCTTTATTTAGCTTGAGTCCTGAAAATAAACAGGCTCTACAAGGATGCCTTCATCTTTGCCTAGTTTTCAATCTTTTCGATAGTCCTCCTAGCTGTCGATTCTTCAAATCGGTTTCTCCACCAAAGTTTCGTAGTCCCTGTCAAAAACATAGTGGCATCATTTACCTTGGATTCCTCTAGACTTTTGTTTAGCTTCTCCAAGTACTTCTCCATGTCCCAATAGAAATTTCCCAACAAATTAACGTTGTGAGTCCCATCATGCGGTTATGCTTCTTTGATCTTGATTCACATATGCACAACAAATGAACTTTTCCCACCGAATACAACTCGTTTAAGCAATGTGATGGTTTCCTCTTAATCTTTCAATTTCTTTTTCACCGAAGTTAGAGCGTCCTCCATTGCCTTAAGTCTATCTTGAATATCATTGATCAGAGTGCTAGAGAATAGACTTGTTGTGTCTTGGGACTATTGGATAGTTTCTTTGAACCTAAGCATGATTTTTCCCAACTTCATTTCCAATAATGCGACTTTCTCACCATGAGAACACATTGCATCTATCAATTGTTCCATTGTTTTTTCTAAGGAAAGGAGTCAGTGCCTCACCTTGGCTGTCTTAGGCTCTCTCTCGTTGTCATTGTCATTTGCATGCGAACCGACCATTCTTGAGATTCTAAGAATCTTCACAATTTGTGAAAAATGTGTCGAGAATGGGCTTCAACACTTCCCCCAATTTTCGTCACCAACTATTCATCGAAATATCCATCTTTGTTTCACAAATTAACTGCCTCTGATTCATCCCCTTCACTTGTCCAACCCTATAGTAACTCTACTTGACTTCTTCAACCAGATCAACCTATCCCTATGTCTTCACATTCCACGATCATAGTCTTACCAAGACACGTCTCATTTCATTCCTTTACACGAACCTGCAAATTTTTATTTCCCTGCTCTTCAACACTGCCGCAAACATCTTCACTGAATTGTGCAAATGGAAAAGCGCCTAGAAACCACGTGTTACATTAGTTTCGGATGCTCAAAAAAATGAACCCAAACCATCCCTTGCTCAACTAATTGAGTTTTGAGCTCTAATACTACCTGTCATGCTAGTGAAAATGGAGAAGAGCTTGTCAAATTGTTCACCAACTTACTCTACATAGTCTGCCTTGATGTGCAATTCATTTGTATGCTATGTTACCACATGTCAGGATGCTGGAGAAACTTCGATTTGATGGAAGACTCATCCAACATTCCCAATGACTTGCGACACTGTGGTTGTTCAACTTGGAAGCAAGGCCATACCAATTTACTTGGCTCGGACTACATTTTACTCTTTGTTTTTTTAATTACTTAACAATTATCTTTGTTTCTTATACTTAGACAATTCAACAAGTAAAGAACAGTAACAACGAAATGTAAGTGGGTGGCCAAACCGACATAAGACCCAAAATATTAATACAAAAGAAGAAGTTTTTGAGTCGTAAACTCATGCCACACCAAGTATACAATTACAAGGAGTTTTCTCTCAAGCCTTTACAAAAACCTGTGCAAAAAACAATAGACTTTGTTCCATCATCTTGCAACCTTTTTCGTTACTGTAGACATAAATATTACTAAAAGCTCCACCTTTTTTCTTCATCCCTGAGATGTTCACTGCCCTTGCCTCAGATGGTGCATCCTATAATCCCCACACTTAGACGATTTCATATCACTTGTTTCTCTCCAATTTGCTTGCCTCCAAAATGACCTTCTCCACCGTGCATATATAGGCGCCCAACTTAGGAATCGGCGCACCCCTTTCCTTAGAGTCGACACATCATTTGGAAGCTTTTCCACTTTAGTTCTTTGGGTGAATGTTTCCTAAGGGGTGCACATCCCTTGGGTGATTCGTTCAACTCACCCAAATGCGCCATTTTCCACCTAGTCAACTCGTCTCTTCCATTGCACGCCCAAGTCATGAACATGAATGATTTTTCAACCTCCTCACTTGGCTAAGAATCCATCGCATGTATCCTTGGTCATCTCCCCTTGGTGCACCAGGATCACAAAGTGATCGAGCTTTCCCAACTTGATTTTTCCTTTCGTCTGGTTGGACCGAGTGTCTTGCTTGCCTGTGTTCTATACTGACACCCTTCGGTAACTTATTGTTCCAGTGGAGTGTCCATCGCTTCATCCGGTAGAGTTCCCAAATCCTTACCATGTCTCATCAATCCATCGTCTTAACTTGTGTCATAAGTTGTCCTTGGGTGAAATTGTTCCTTGGCACAATGCATGCCCAAGGAACCCCAACTTCCCCATATATGAACACTCTTCCTTCCTTTGTCCGAATCGAGTGCTCTGCCTACCCTATTCATCTGTCTTGGTATGTGGTGGAGGAGTGTGTGTGCTTGGGTTAGATTCCCCAAGACTTACATGAGGCCTGTGCTCTACTCTTTTTTCTTTAGTTATAAAATGCGCATACAAAGGAATGTGAACTCACTATGAAGTTACCTTTAGGCACTATGGTCTAAACGACCTCTACATAATCCTCCTCCTCCTATATTTTTCTCACAAAATAGCACTCTGAGATGTTTTTCTCAGTTATGGAACAAGATACAATGCAAAAGAATGGAAACCCTTCTCCTCCTAGTAGCCCAATATTTAGCATAGCCTAATTTCCATCTAGGTGTAGGGTTTTGAATTTATCAACCCTCAATTGTGATAAGGTTTAGGATCTTATAGAGTATTCTTGAAATTCCAGACATGGCTAGCCCCAATGCATTAGTAACATGGGTTGATGTGGCATCCTCTCATATCATGGTGGTCAAAATAGTAGGTCAACTTGCAAGAGACATAAAGTTTTCATATGAGCTTTGATTGATGCATTTTTTGCGCCATTGGAAAGGTCTATGAGTTTATATCATCATTGAGGGGTCTGACTTAAATATGAGAAATGTTTCACCCCCAAATATTCCATTTGATGCCTTGAAATGACTCCAGAAGGTTTCAAACCCCAATTTTCCAAACTCAGACCTTTAGTTAAAATGACCCTACACACTGATTCCTCCAATTTTTTCCACTCTGAAAGCATCAAGATAGATGACCAATAATATAATGATCCAATTTGGATCATAAGTTCACTATTAACTAAAGATATCCAAAAATTATTTAAAGACATATTTATGATATTACCACCAAAATGAAGAATCAAATATGTGATCGAAATGAAATCAAAAGCAACATCGTTTAATGTGAAGGCCCCATAGGTTCTAATAGTTTGAACCATGGATCTATTGAGAAAATTAAATTAAATTAAGAACTACCTTTTAAATTGTTTTCTATTTAGGAAGGCTCATAGGTCCTTAGGTTTAAATCCAAAGCTATGATACCACATGTAATGGCTCAAATTATAATAATTCTACATGCATACATAAACATAGAAATTTCCATCCATTAAATTAAATTAAAAAAAAATATAGATACATTAATCATGATTACATAATTCACAAGGAGGGAGTGGTGAGAAACTTACGTGAGAGTTAAAGGAATAAAATTACTTACAATGCTATGAATGTCGAACCAATGTGCTCCAATACTTGATCCAACACGTTTCAACAGAGTGTGGGGGATGACTCTCCTCCTAAACTATTATCCCCACTTTTTAGGGATAACTAGGAGATCATGTCTTGAGGCCCACATGTCCTAGACATGGAGTACCGAGAGCAGGATTGACCTGAGCATGGCCCTAGAGGGCCCACCCTTTTATTCTTCCATCATCCTTGTCTTGTCAACAACAGTAGCATCCATCACCATTGGCTTGGTCCTATATCAGAAAGTGTTCTTGCTCCATGAGGTAATTGGTCCAGGTATCATGGTATGTGTCACTTTTGATAATTAAAACCTTTAAATATATGCATATGATTCCTTTTATTCTAACAACTACTTGGATCTTACATTTTCCCACTTGACCATGTTTGGGGGGATTAACAGGGTGTCCTAGCAAGCCTTTGTCCATAGGTTTTGGTTTTCCACCTGGGGGGGGGGACTTCTGAAAGGCCATCGTCCACTCCCACCATAAAACACATATTTCATCTTGTTTCCCGCTCACTTGTCCCACTCCCCTTGTTCGAGCATTGGGTTGACCTTTCTTCAAGATTGCACCTTGTCTCGTGGGAAGAAGGGGCTAAAGGCCCAGAAGGTAAAAGCAAGCTGGTAAGAGATAAAATCCTAAAAATAAGACCTCGAGATGATTCACCTAGGGATCCCCGAGAAATCAATAAAAGGATTCTCAACAAGAAACTAGAGGGACTCGAAAGAAAATAATAAAACAAAACCTAGTCAAAGGATAGGGGGTCTCATCACGAGCCAACCTATTAGGTCCATGGGTACCTAGCAGTATGACATTGCCACCAGCTGGTTACCATTCCGGGGCAGTGAATCTTGGTTGCATGGCCAAGGGAAAGGGGGTCTCATCATGGGCCAACCTTTCATTTCTATGAAAGTACTTGTGGGTAACGTTGCCACCACTGGTCACCACACTAGGGCAATGTCCCCTGATTAGCTCTTGAACAAAAAGAAAAAGGAAAGCAATAAAATAATAAAGGAAAGAATGGGCTTGGAAAGAGTGCATCTATGACAGGTACATCTCGCCTTCTACAAAGTCACCCACAGATAACACATTGCATCCTTGGCCCTCACTGCACCCACATGCTTGGACTCCCCTTAACCACATCACCCACTCACATGGTTTTGATGAGGTTTTCTTCTGGGAACTCACCTTTTCTGATGGACACTGGCCCAATAGAACGTTTTGTATTTTCCTCCAGATTTGTATAGCAGGCTTGTGTAATGTCTTGGAGCTATTGACAGATGTATTAGGGGTTTTATGCATATGTTTAATAATATTAATGATGATATGTGATTGACATTGCTATGATCCCTGTGAATGATGAGCCCATGGAGGGTGTAGCTTTTGATGTGCAAGACCATGCCCGACGGACAGGTACCATTTGGACCAGTACACATGGGGAGATGATTAGTTCTGACCTCCATGGGGCTGAAGAGCCCACCAAATGGATGTTTAGACCCCATCAGGGGGCAGAGACAGGGCAGAGGATGATTAGAGACTTTACACCAGATAAGAAGAGAACGTTCCACTAGAGGCACCCCGACACTGCTTGGCCTAGGGGGATTGACCCACTTTCAGAGCGATGTTGGTTTTAGATGGCCCAGGACATCACCAGGAGGCTTATGAAATCATCATGAGCATGTTGGTAGATGGACAGGGAAATTTTCACATGTGGCAGGTTGGAAGATTCTAATGAGGGATAACGTCTTGCTTCAGGAGGATACATTTTCCCTGATAGGGGCTAATGTCACCCTAGGAAGGGGTGAGGTCTTACCTTTTTGCTTGATTAGGGTTTTAGTCTAGCATTTAATGTAAAAATAGTATAAGTTTGATATTATGTCCTTGTCGGACTTTTTATGACCTAAAAAGTAAATTAGGTCATTGATACAGTATATATTGAGGATTTTGATCCTCATTTTATCATAAGTCATTCACTCCATAAGGAGGACTGAAATTTGCGCCCTCTGTTGGGTTTTTGGCTGAATTAAGTGATGCACACTTGTTGAAGGAAGAGAGTTTTGCATTTATGGTGTTTCTCTTGAAGGAAGGTGTTACAACTAGGGTTTGCATGGTTATTTCTTGGTGATTTGTAAGTATTTTTCTACAAAACTTCTTGAATGAATGGTTGAAGTTTAATTTCTTGCATTTGTTTATAAATATTGTTGAATCAAAACCCTAGGGGACAAGCACACAAGTAGGTCATTGTCTCATGTCCCCTGATAGAGAAACCTTAAGCCATTGTTGAGGAAAGAAGGAGCCTAGCCTTAGCTACACTCCTATTTCCTCTTCCTCTTTGCTAGCCGTACTACTTTGATGCCAAAAAGAGTGAGACGTCCCTAGCCTAGGTATACTACACTAGGATTGTACTCTTTATAGGGTTTGCTGAAAGGCCTTTCTTTAGAAACACCTCACCTCATCAAACCCTCTTGTTTTGGTTATATTTTTATTATTGAGCTAGCCGTCTATTGGGAAGGAGGAGAGAGCACGAGGCCTTTCTTTAGCAACACCGAAGTGAGCCTCTCTCCCCTAGGGTTTTTATTTTGAGGCCCTGCTTTAGCAGAACCCCAAAACTTTTCTCTCCAGTCCTTGAAATCTTGCCTCCTTCAACCTTTGCATCCTTCACTTATGACTCCATTAAACCCTAAGGCACTGATTTGAAAGTCCTCTAATGTTGAAGTGAAGCTGATCAAACAACTCTCTAAATTCTTTGAATTTCAAACCCTAGCCTACTAACCCTAAGTTGCTAACGTCATCATTGGATATTTCATCTTTAATGCAGCAACGTTTTACTTTATGAGCAATTGAATGGTGGTTTAAAGAATTTATTAAATGAAGTGTTGATTGGTTACATTGAATGCCACATCGTTCCAATATTTATTGGTGAAGTGTTATATCTTTTCATTTGCTATTGATAAACATTGACTTCGTCAACATTTATTGCTAATTGATTATATATATTTATCAGATAGTCTTATGAAGTACTAACCCAGTGAGATATAGCTTGCATATATCCATTTGCTGTTGTCTTGTTCTAGACAAGTGTTCTTCATTGGGGATTTACTTTATTATTGGCTATTTAACCGGGACTTTCTGTTTGGGTGGTGACTTGGGAGGATAAAAGTTTGTCTTTATGTCATTATCCTTCTGCCTCTTCAAAACCACAGGTCACCGGGGACGTCTCCCTTGGGCCTAACCTCCCTAAAGAGAAAGAACCTCCCCATCGTGGTGACATTGGGTGGGATAGGTTCATGTTACGCCAGTTTGGCCTTCGATCTTATAGCACTTTTTCTAGCTACAAACTGTGTGATAACATTTTGGCGCCACTGTCGAGGAATACTGAGTCAAACCTTCCTCAAACAACACTTTTTAGTAAGCTTTGCCTCTAGAGCCTTTATCTTACAAGCTTACCTGGCGAATCCACTAGGGTGTTTTCCCTTTTCTTTGATAGTTTTAAGCAAATTATTTGGAAACTCCACTAATGATGAAGCCAATGATGAAGCCAACACTGACTTCACAATGGGATCCCGGGAACTACAAGGCTTTATACACGAGAAAAATTCCAGGATACCCAAGACAAATGCCCTCGATATCCGAAAGATGGCTCCCTAGATTTACTGGTAGTGATGGAGAAAGAGCCGATTATCATATGAATGAATTTTATTCTTATTTTGGACTCCATCCTGTCAGTGATGATGCTGAAGATGTAGTGATGAAAATTTTTCCCACCACCCTTCACAGAAATGCTAAAAAATGGTATGATGATCTTCCCAATGCTAGCATCACCTCCATGAACCAGCTAGAAGAATCCTTTCTCAAAGAATGGGGCATAAGACTGGGAGACATCTCAGTACTACTAAAAATATTCGAGAATATAAAACACTCTGAGAATGAAACCCTATTTGACTTCTAGAGTAGGTTTGAGGGCACTCTATGTCAGATTCCTAGAAGCCATCGTCCTAAAGACAAGTATATTGGCCATTGCTATACCCATGCTATCCTGGCACACCTTGGTTTTCCCCTCAGTAAAAGGGACCCAAGGACGCTTGATGAAGCTTACGACATGGCTACAAGAATTGAATGAAACATCTCCTTATCCGAGATAAAATACCTCTTCACCTCAGGTACTCTTAGTATGGAGAGTTGTTTTTCCCATGAAAACTCCATTGATGATTTTCAAGAAGAAGGGGAACAAACCATCATTCAACATGGGATTTCTGAAGACATGGATGAGGAGATGGAACCCAAGCAAAATGATGAATTATGAACCTATGCCCCTCCCTCTGATGAAGAAATCCAAGAGCTTGTTTCTCCTGCACAACAAAAAGACGATGAGGTTAGTTGTTTTCCATTTCAGGATCCCAATGACACCTTGTTCCATGATTTAGAAAATGAAGGAGAAGTGAAAGCCTTGAACGAAGTAGATATTCCTTCCTGTACAACTGAAGACAAAGGAGAAAACCATGAGGATGAAACAATAACGCATGCTAAAAACACCGAAGTCCTTAAAACCCCTGCACAAGAAGAAAAAGTAAGTTACCCTCCTCCCGAAGATTTTGATGTTTATTTACTTTATGAGGGAAGATAAGGAGGAAATAAATTAGTCCTTGAATGTTTCAAAACTCGCATGTTATGACATAAATAGTGACAAAGTTGATAGCATTCATGAGTTCATACGTGTTGGGAGACGTAGGTGGGATATAGTTGGTCATGACGTGGATCTCATATATGATATTGAGAGTCATTTCCAAGTGTTTCCTTTAGAATTATCACATCAGGTTACTCTTGATCAATGGCAACAAGGAGATGAGATTTTTTCCTGTATTCTTCAAACACCCAAGGATGAGCTAGTACCTTTCTTTCATGATGATTTTCACTCTTACCTTGAGGGTTTTGATGAATACCCCTCTGAGAACTTGGATTCTCTCCATAAAGATGATTTCCAACCACCATTGTGCTCAGGTCTTGATGGAAGTAAGGACCTTCTTTGCTTAAAGGAGGATCCTTGTGACGACTTTCCCCAGCCACCTCCGATTACTTTACCTTGTTGTGTTTCTAAAGGTGTGGTTGGAAAGTGTGTTTTTAATTTTGAGTTCCCTCTGGGGAAAACCATAGAGTCCAAGGGTTGGTTAAAATTTACAAGCTTAAGAGTATCTTCTCAGTTTTTCAACAATCCCTTGAGAATTTTCCAATCGTCTGATACATCCTTGTCAATCCCTTCCCAGACTTCAGAGTGTGAGAACGTCTTAGGTAGCCAATGTGCAGAACTTTTGAGTCAGTGTTCTGAACCTTGGAATTTTCATGACCCCTTCCTGAAGTGGATTGAGTACTTTCCTCAGAGATGGACTTGGCAGGATTTTGTCCCTCCCACCCACCTCCATGAGTTAGACTTTGAGATCTACGACGATATGATATATGTTCTAACCCATGTCATTTTTGTGCTTGATTTATCACTATTTTGGTTTATGATGAAGCACACAGGAAGGTATTGTGGGACATTGTTGGATTGGCTACACTGGTCGTTTGACTACATTGAACATCCAACCAATAGGTAAGTAGTTTGCTTCACATTATTGATTGTATTATTTTAGTCTATATACATATATGTATGTTGGGGTGGCATTACCACCCCAATTTTTCTACTGATACTTCTTTCGAGATCGAGCAGGTCTGCAGGTTGTGCCAGGGATGCTGAGGTTATCATGCG
Source organism: Picea engelmannii (assembly GCA_009831015.1). Lineage (NCBI taxonomy): Eukaryota > Viridiplantae > Streptophyta > Pinopsida > Pinales > Pinaceae > Picea > Picea engelmannii. The sequence goes on from ML783012.1 coordinate 1,003,541, forward strand.
CTCTACGGTGAGCACATGTCCCCGAGTTGGAGCCAGACGTTATCCTCGCCTTTTAGGGATAACTAGGAGATCATGTCTCGAGGCCCACAGGTCCTAAAAATGGAGTACCGAGAGAAGGGTTGACTTGAGCATGGCCCTGGAGGGCCCACCCTTTTCTTCTTCCATCATCCTTGTCTTGTCAACAACAATAGCCTCCATCACCATTGGCTTGGTCATGTATCAGAAAGAGTTCATGCTCCATGAGGTAATTGGTCCAAGTATCATGGTATGTGTCACTTTTGATCTTTAAAACCTTTAAAGATATGCATCTGATTCCTTTTATTTCTAACAACTGCTTGGATCTTACATTTTCCCACTTGACCATGTTTGGGGGGATTGACAGGGTGTCCTAGCAAGCCTTTATCCATAGGTTTTGGTTTTCCACTGGGGGGGAATTCTGAAAGGCCATCATCCGTTCCCACCATAAAACCAATATTTCATCTTGTTTCCCGCTCACTTGTCCCACTCCCCTTGTCTGGGCATTGGGTTGACCTTTCTTCAAGATTGCACCATGTATCGTGGGAAGAAGGGGCTAAAGGCCCAAAAGGTAAAAGAAAGCTGGTAAGAGATAAAAGCCTAAAAATAAAACCTCGAGATGCTTCACCCAGGGATCCTCAAGAAAGCAATAAAATGATTCTCAGCAAGAAACTAGAGGGAACCAAAAGAAAATAATAAAACAAGACCTAGTCAGAGGATAGGGGGTCTCATCACGAGCCAACCTATTAGGTCCATGGGTACCTAGCAGTATGACATTGCCACCAACTGGTTACCATGCCAGGGCAGTGATTCTTGGCTGCATGGCCAAGGGAAAGGGGGTCTCATCACGAGCCAACCTTTCATTTCTGTGAAATTACTTGTGGGTAATGCTGCCACCACTGGTCACCACACCAGGGAAATGTCCCTTGATTATCTCTTGAACAAAAAGAAAAAGAAAAACAATAAAAGAATAAAGGCAAGAATGGGCTTGGAAAGAGTGCATCTATGACATGTACAACTCTCCTTCTACAAAGGCACCCACATATAACACATTGCATCCTTGGCCCTCACTGAACCCACATGCTTGGACTCCCCTTAACCACATCACCCAATCACATGGTTTTGATGAAGTTTTCTTCTGGGAACTCACCTTTTTCGATGGACACTGGCCCAATAGAACGTTTTGTCTTTTCCTCTAGATTTGTATAGCAGGCTTATGTAATGTCTTTGAGCTATTGACAGATGTATTAGGGGTTTTATGCATATGTTTAATAATATTAATGATGAGATGTGATTGACATTGCTATGATCCCTATGACTGATGAGCCCATGGAGGGCGTAGCTTTTGATGTGTAAGACCATGCCCGACGGACAGGTACAATGTGGACCAGTACACATGGGGAGATGATCAGTTCAGACCTCCATGGAGATGAAGAGCCCACACGATGGATGCTGATACCCCATCAGGGGGCAGAGACAGGGTAGAGGATGATCAAAGACTTTGCACCAGAGAAGAAGAGAATGTTCCACTAGAGGCACCCCGACACTGCTTGGCCTAGGGGGATTGACCCACTTTCAGAGGGATGTTGGTTCTAGATGGCCCAGGACGTCACCAGGAGGCTTATGACGTTATCATGAGCATGTTGGTAGATGGACAGGGCAGTTGGCACGTGTGGTATCTTGAAGGATCCCAATGAGGGATAACATCTTGCTTCAGGAGGCTACATTTTCCCTGATAGGGGCTAACGTCACCCTAGGAAGGGGTGACGTCTTACCTTTTTTCTTTATTAGGGCTTTAATCTAGCATTTAATTTAAAAACAATATAATTTTGATATTATGGCCTTGTCGGCCTTTTTGTGACCTAAAAAGTAAATTAGGTCATTGATACAGTATATATTGAGGATTTTGATCCTCATTTTATCATAACTCATTCACTCCATAAGGAGGACTGAAATTTGCGCCCTCTCTTGGGTTTTTGGCTGAATTAAGTGATGAGCACTTGTTGAAGGAATAAATTTTTGGCATTTATGGTGTTTCTCTTGAAGGAAGATGTTACAACTAGAGTTTGCATGGTTATTTCTTGGTGATTTGTAAGTATTTTTCTGCAAAACTTCTTGAATGAATGGTTGTAGTTTAATTTCTTGCATTTTTTTATAAATATTGCTTAATCAAAACCCTAGGGGACAAGCACACAAGTAGGTCATTGTCTCATGTCCCCTGATAGAGAAACCTTAAGCCATTATTGAGGAAAGAAGGAGCCTAGCCTTAGCTACACTCCTATTTCCTCTTCCTCTTTGCTAGCCGTACTACTTTAATGCCAAAAAGAGTGAGACATCCCTAGCCTAGGTCTACTGCACTAGGGCCGTACTCTTTCTAGGGTTTGCTGAAAGGCCTTGCTTTAGCAACACCTCACCTCATCAAACCCTCTTGTTTTGGTTATATTTTTGTTATTGAGCTAGCCATCTGTCGGGAAGGAGGAGAGAGCACGAGGCCTTGCTTTAGCAACACCAGAGGGAGCCTCTCTCCCCTAGGGTTTTGATTTTCATGCCTTGCTTTAGCAGCACCCCAAAACTTTTCTCTCTAGTCCTTGAAATCTTGCCTCCTTCAACCTTTGTGTCCTTCACTTATGACTCCATTAAACCCTAAGGCACTAGTCTGAAAGTCCTCTAACGTTGAAGTGAAACTGATCAAACAACTCTCTAAATTCTTTGAATTTCAAACCCTAACCTACTAACCCTAAGTTGCTGACACCATCATTGGATATTTCATCTTTAATGCAACAACGTTTTACTTTATGAGCAATTGAATGGTGGTTTAAAGCATTTATTAAATGAAGTGTTGATTGGTTACATTGAATGCCACATCATTCCAATATTTATTGGTGAAGTGTTATATCTTTTCATTTTCTATTGATAAACATTGACTTCATCAACATTTATTGTTAATTGCTTATATATATTTATCAGATAGTCTCATGAAGTACTAACCAAGTGAGATATAGGTTGGATATATCTGTTTGATGTTGTCTTGTTCCAGGTAGGTGTTCTTCATTGGGGATTTACTTTATTATTGGTTGTTTAGCCGTGACTTTCTGTTTGGGTGGTGACTTGTGAGGAGAAAAGTTTGTCCTTATCTCATTATCCTTCTGCCTCCTCAAAACCACAGGTCATCGGGGACGTCTCCCCTGGGCCTAACCTCACTAAAGAGAAAGAACCTCCCCATCGTGGTGACATTGAGTGGGATAGGCTCATGTTACACCAGTTTGGCCTTTGATCTTATAGCCCTTTTCCTAGCTACAAACTATTCGATAACATAACCAACCCCTCAATCATCATGACTGAGATCCCCCAAGTCCTCAATCAACTACCTATGCCAGTTTCCAAGCCTTTCCGTCAATTGAACCAGAAAAAGATCCCCCACTTCCTTCTCCACCTTCATTATATGGAATTCTTCTTATCCATCCATGCAAGAAGTTCCATGCATGGATTACAGTTTAATAATTAATCATGCAATTTTAAACCTTTTCTTAATTTAGCGTTTCTTTGATTACTTTTTAGTAATTTCTCTTATTTTTTTTATTACAATTTCTTGATTGTTTTATTATCTTTTTTTTTCTTGATTATTATTATTCTTTTTTTAATTAATTATTAACTATTCATTATTTTAAGACTTTTTATTTTCAATTTAATACTTAAATTGAAAGTACAAGGCATTACAAATTGAGATGTTGATGATGAAAGGAGAAGACAATCGGTCTATGGTTGTGAGAAAATAAGATAATGGACATGCTATTGGAACAAGTGAATTTGAGAAATCAATTATAAAATTGAAGGCTACATAATAAATTAAAGAGATTAAAGAGAAGATATCCTTGGAGACTATGGAAGTTGAGGGTAGAGATCAAAGTGTTTCCATTGTCAAATTTAATTGTGAAAGTGGCTCACATGACAAGAGGAGCAAGGCAAAGAGCTTGAGAAAGAAGTCCATAAAGATGATGGACATGGACTAATGGATATTGACCTAGTAGTAGTAGAAGAGGATGATGAGGTTTCCATAGCTATAGTAAAAGGAACATATGAGGAGAGCCAAGCTTTGAGAGTTGTAAATGCAATAATCCAAGCTATACGAGAAGAAAAAGAGAAGAGTATGAAGGGAGTTTTTGTTTTATTTTTTGATTTAATTATTTGTGATTGTGAAGGGATTGACAATAGTATTAAAACTATAGAAGTTGAGAAAGAAGAGAACTATGATAAAGTGTTAAAATTGTTGAGCAACAAAAGAAAAGGGGAAATAATTGAATATGAGAGTAAATTACAATTTGAAGCAATAAAAGTGAAGAAAATAGAGGAGGAATTAGGTGTTAATTTAGAAATCCTTGAAGAGGATGGAGGACATGGGAATTGAATTCCAGAAGAAAAGGAAATTAATGATGGTAAGGAGGATAGAGAATATGAAGAGAATAAAAGTGATAAGAAGATGATAGAAAACATGAAAATAATTGTGATGTTGAAGGTGTTGATAGCAACATTAAAGTTGCAAGACATGAATATGTTGATGAATAACATCATGAGAAAATGCCAAGGCTTTAGAGTATCAACAACACAAGCAAAGAAAAAGAAAAGATGATAAAAGAAAGAAAATTCTAAAATTTGCAAAATTAGATAAAGAAAGTTATGTAGATGAAGAAATTATTGAAGAAATTTAAAGAATGAACATGTTGATAAGTACAACTCAACAAGAGATGAGGAGGAAGATGAATTGAAAGAAGACTTTTCCATTTCCTTTGAGCAAGGAAGTTAATGAGAGAAGAATATAATGAAAAGATTCTTGCTCTTTGGAGCACTAAAGAAAGAAGATATTATCACTAGTTGATGAGGTTGCAGAAAAAAAATGGCGAGATCAATGTTTGTGAGGATGATTACGAGAACAATGGGTGGGAATTTATTGCTCCCATGTAGCTATGACATGAAACAATTCGTGTTGAATTAATAGTCTAGGAGGAAAAGGTAATTGCATTTTTAGAAGACATTGCATTTCTAAGTGAGAGTGGAAGGAATGAATGTGATAGCTTGTTGGATGCTACATAGGGTGATCATAGCAGCACACTTAAGAAAACATTGAGGACATTCACATGGGTAAAAATGAAGAAAAAATGTACTCGGTCCAAGGTCTATAATCAAAGGAAGAAAGTAAGGAGGTATGAAGTAGCCTCTATGCATATCAACGTGACATATACACACATGATGCAACAATAGAATTTTGAAATTAGGAAAATGACATCAACATAGGGATGTTCTTTCCATCTACCTAGAGAGTATGATGCAGTAGATTCAATCCTTATCCATGATTCCTACCCTAGTGCCAAATATTTATTGTAGTAGCACCCTAACCATTAGATCAATGACTAGTTCATCTAATGATCTATGATTCATAGTTGCGATCCCACGTGTGTGGAAACCTGACAAAATATGAGCTATCCATTACTTTAATTTGAACGACTACAATACATCACGATGTTTGTGTTTTAAACCAAATCCTATCAAGTAAAAGGCCAATATGCAATTCAAGTTGTCATATTATCCCTTGATCCTATGGCTCATAATATTTCATCATGTTTGTGTTTATGCAATTCCAATTTTCATATTATCCCTTGATACTATGGCTCATAATATTTCATAATGTTTGTGTTTTAAACCAAATACTATCAGGGAAAAAGCCAAAATGAGATTCCAGTTGTCATATTAGTTCTTGATCCTATGGCTCATAATATTTTGTGGGTCACTTATGGATGGATTTCATGGATGAAATACTTTATGTTCAATCCTTTTCCATGCAATCCTATGGTTTGTATTAGTTTGAGGGTCAAACATCATGCAATGAAGGTGAATGGCCCATGATCTAGTGTAGCATGCGATGATTTAATGACATTTTAAATAGGTCATACATAAAAATAACAAAATAAAATAAAATAATTAAACTTTGATTTGATCTGGTGGTAGGTAGAACTATGGACGAGTGGTAAATTTTTAGTGTTGAATTTTACTTTATTTATGAAACAATGAAATTTTACCATGAGAAAAGAAATTTTGATGGGGAACAATGATGTTTAAGTGGGGAGGAATTATTTCAGAGGGTGGGGTTATTATGCTCAAACCCTTGTGTCAAGAGACTTCTCTTGAAGGAAGACCAGAACAAAAGAATAGAGGAGAAAATTATGAAGGAAAAGAATAATGAAGAAAGGAAAGGAAAGGAGGGTGATGAAGAATAAGAGGAGAAAATTATGAAGGAAAAGAATAATGAAGAAAGGAAAGGAAAGGAGGGTGATGAAGAATAAGAGGACAAAAATAAGAAGCAAAAGTGAAGAGGAAGAATACCGTGAAGGAGAAGAAGAAGAGGAGCATACGAAAAATAAAACAATTTACTTGTGCAGGTTTAAGAGAAGAGAGAGAGCAAAGGCTCATTGAAGAAGACCTAATTCCAGTAAACTTTGTTTGATAGAATTGAGAAAAAAGAAGAAAACAATAGGAGAAAACAAAAGTAGAAGAAAGAAGAAGATAGATAAAGAAACAAGAGTTGAAGAAAGTCTAGAAAAATAAAATTTTAAAAGAAGGCTTATTGAGCCAATTTAATGATAGAATATATTCTGTCTTTATGTGATGTTTTAATTTCTATGTGTTTGATTTTTTTACAGCTTAGAGCTATTGTCTGTAATGGTATAAGGGCCTATTGATCTCATGGTTGTGTTGTAAGAGAGAAATATGCAAGAGATTGAGGTCTTCCCTACATTATAGTGACGTGGAGGAAATTGGTAAAAGGAACTGACTCACATGTCCTTTTGTTTAGATGGAACTTTATTGTACATTGTCTACAATATTTAAATATTTCTAAGAAAGTACAACTCTATAATGCAATGATTGTTATCACTTGTTTTTATTTTATTGCATCTCTTTAATATTGATATGTTTAGGAATGTATGTCATGTGATATCAAGTATACATATACACAAATAAAATGTTGACAACTCTACATTAGTATTGTATTTAGATATTATATACACATTTAATTTTTTTTCAAAAGAATGAAATCTAAATACACATTGTAGCAATTTGACACTAACACTTTGTCATCAAAATTCACAATTTCCAATTTCCTAATTGGAGTTGATACATTTGAATTTCAAAATTCATACTTTTGAAATGGAAAATCACAATTTTGAAATAAAAAACCAATATTCAAAATTCACACTTCCAAATCCATCTATGTACTTTTGAAACAAAAAACCAATACTCACAATTCACACTTCCAAATCCATCTATATACTTTAAAAACATTAATATTTACATTTTCTAATCCAATTTTATACTTTAAAAATATTGATATTCACATTTTCAAAACCAAATTTATAATTTTTTACTCTAAATTTTTTATCATAAGAATTTTTTTAGTTAAATTAATATTCTATCACATAAATAAAATTTATTTATAATTTACTTTAAAAAGGTTTAAATAAAACATATGGAAAACTAGTTGTTACTCTACAAAAATAAAAGCTCCTTAACATCTAATTTCAAAAGTGACTTAAAACCTTACTTATAAAATATGCCAACCCTACTTATAAAATATGCCAAGAGACTAATTTCAAAACAAATATTGAAGAAAAAACCTCACTTAAAATAACATGTTCTTACGTATACATCAAGTTACTTTTGTTTATACTTAAGACCAACCACTTGAAAGCTTCATATTCATTTTTAACACTTATTTATCATTAGTTGTAAATAATTAAAAAACTTCAGGTACACAACTAGTCCTATGAAATTAGTGACATTAGTAAAAATGTAAAAAAAAAATTATATCTAAAAAGCCGAATTAAAGTATGGTAAAACTAGTTTCACTCATTTAGAAATAAATAATACTTTAAATAGTATATTTTATTAATTTTTATAAGTTAATTTAATTAAATTAAGGAACTTTTATTTTTATTTGTATGGAATATCCATTATTTTAAGTGGCTGATTTATTAATGGGCAGTTGTTTGTATGGGGATAGTCTTTCACTTTTATATAATATCTTTGAGTTTTAGATAGTTAATCTGTTTCCTTATATTTAAAAAAAGACGAGTTATTACCAAATCAAAAACAGTTTTAAGTCAAACTCTAGTTACCAATTAAAAAAATACTTACAATTAAAAAAAAACTACTATTTTCATACATATTCTAATTTAAAAAAAACACAAAATATTCCTGTAGAATTTAAACATATTTTATAAACTGTTATTTTGGTTTCTGCCGAACAGTTAATTTCCACACACAGTAACTATATTTTTCATTTAACAAAATTCCTGTATATCCCAGTGAGAGTATTTTGCAAAGGAAATTATTTAATGTCCTTTGATGAAGGCAGCCGTGAGGCTTAAAATTCGATCCCTGCCTGGACTGTATTTATAAAATTACATCCCCATAAATGTTGTTCAATCTCAGTTAAATTGGTGTGCTGGTGGCGCTTATGATTTGGGTATGGCGGGGGATACCGGTGGGCCGTTTGCAGTTCCCATTCACTACTACTCCAGCTCCATAGTCATCATCACGTAAAAAGTTTCGATACCAGTGAGCAGACAGCTTTGGGTAGCGCCTTAGTGATCCGTCGATGAAATCGACATAGTAAAGGCCAAACATGGAGGTATATCCATATATCCATTCAAAGTTATCCAACAGTGACCGTACGAAATAACCACGCACATCCGCTCCTCCTCTGCATTTTTCACCCATAATTACTCTCCTCTTTCTATTTTCACAGATTCACATTGATAGTACAGAAAATTACATTGTTATATTACATATACCTCATAGCTCTTGCCAAGTAATGGAGACTACTCTGTATGTAATCCACAAACTATTTTGTATGTAATCCAACTTTTATTTTGCATGATAGCCTGTTGGAAAGGTCTTTTTTTCGAGAAATACATGTCGTCAAACTCTGACTTTGTGTACAATTTGACTATGAAAAGAAAAAAAAAAGCACTGTTTAGGGCCCCAAAACGGCTTTAGAAGTACATAAACATGTACTGACATGAAAACTTCCAAAATAATGCAGTTGGATTAGGTGGTCGACCACCAATATCCACCTGGAAGTTGTGTAGGGCTTCATACAACCCCGAAAGTGTAGAACCCACAATTACAAGAATTACATAAGAATGTGTTGAACTAACAACTGTCAAGAAGAGCCAATTGGAATAGGTGGGTGGCCACCAATATCTAGCTAGATCAATCCTCCCCCCTTAGGAAGCAATGTTATCCATTGCGTTGAGTGCCCCCATCAAAGGAGGAAACTTCTGTTGAATTTGTCCCTGGGTGAGCCACTTGCCTTGGTGCAGGAGTTGCCATGCCTTGACAACTCGATAAAGTTGGATCCTTTGCTGGCGAGTTCCCTTGACTTGTGTTTCCACTATCTGATCAGTGGATAAATGTTCCATGCAGCCAGGGTTGAGCTATGTTGGTGTCAATTGTTCTACTATCTATGAGGTGTCCAATAATGGTGGAAAATATGGAGGAAGGAGGTCCACATTGAACACTGGGTGCAAGCCAAGGAAGGGTGGTGTGTTGAGCTCAAAATCATTGCTACCCACAAATTTGGTGATAGTGTAAGGCCCATAGTGAAGTGGGCCGAGCTTCTAATGGGGCCCTGCAAGGCACTCTTTCTGAAAATGTAACCAAACCTTGTTTCCCACCTGAAATTGGTGTAGTACCTAATGTTAACATGGTGTTGCTTGTACTTAGCATTGGATTTTTGCAAAATCTCATGGACCTGTTGTCGGATGTGCTGAATCCGCTCAATAAATCTAGTGGCTTTTTCCACCTCAGACTGAACATGGAAATATTCTTCCTGTGTGGTTGCAAGAGGTAGTGCAACATCAATGGGACCGAAGGGTTGGAATCCCAGCCCCACCTAAAATGGGATATGGTCAGTGGAGCTATGGAGAGCCATGTTGTAGTTGTTATGAACATAGGGTAGAATCGCATCCCATTTAGATGGATGCTTAGAGTTGTACATGTGCAGGATGTGCACAATCATCCGATTGACTGCCTCTATATGGCCATCGGTTTGGGGGTGGAAAGCAGTGGATTTAGTGAGCTTGGTGTCCAACGATGACCAGATACTTGACCAAAATGTGCTAAGGAACCTGTTGTCCCAATTTGAGGTTATGGTCTGTGGTATCCCAAAATGGACCCGCACCCATTCGAAGAAGATCTTGGCAGTATCTGTCGCTATGATGCTTTTCTTGTAGGCTGTGATAATGGCCATCTTCGAAAACTTATCAACCACCACAAATACACAATCATTTCCGTGCTTGGTGGATGGAAGGTTGGACATGTAATCCATTGAGATGGATTCCCAAGGCCTCTCGAGAGTAGGAAGAGGGTGTATAATCCTTGCTTCTTGATGGTTGTCTTGGCAATGACACATGCAGTGCAAGATCTTATATACTTGTTGACGTCGTGTCGAAGTTTTGGCCAATAAAAATGTTTTTGTAGAACGACCATGGTTTTCTCCACGCCAAAATGTCCTGCCATATGACTGTAGTGAGCCTCCCAAATAATCTTTGCACGCTCGCTTGTGGGAACAAAGAGGTGGCCTGATGACATAATAGTCCATCATGGATGTGAAAAATGGTGGAATTTGCTCCTGTACCCAAGAGTTGATAGGTGGTGGCGAAGTTAGGGTCATGCTGATAAACTTGGGGCGGCGTAGATGCCTCATGCCCATAGGAATGGAGCACTGTGGTCAGTGCAGCAATGGGAGGACGACTGAGGCAGTCAACAACAAGATTTGTGCTCCATCTTTTATACTTCATGTTGAGATGGAACTGTTGTAGGTATGTGGACCACTTTTGATGGCAGTCATTCTGCAACTTCCCCTATGTCTATATGAACTGCAGAGGCTTGTGATCATTGTGGATGATTGTCTCCTTTCCTAGAATGTAATGTTTCCATTGACGATAGGCTTGCATAATTGAATACATTTCTCTGTCATAGGTGGGGAATTTATGGATAGTATCAGAGAATGTCTCACTATGGTATGTTACTGGATGACCATGTTGAGTGAGAACTGCACCTACAACATAGTCAGAGTCATCGGTCTCAATATCAAACGGTTGTTGTAGATCAAGTGAGGAGAGCACTAGAGTTGAGCACAAGCGATGCTTCAGATCATCAAATGATATTTTTTGTGCCTTCCCCCATGTGAACTTTTCCTTCTCACTGCCCTTGGTTACTTGGCTAAGGACCCATGCAATATGGGAGAATCCCAACATGAACCTTCAATTGAAGTTGGAAAGTCCCAAGAAGCTCCAAAGGTCGATTAATGTGGTAGGGTTGGCCAGTCACAAATGACTTAGATCTTAGTTGGATACACATGTACCCCATGCTCATCAACAATGTAGCCCAAGTATTGGACCTTGTTCATGCCAAAGGATCATTTTTCCAAGTTGGCATATAGCTTGTGTTGTTGCAGAGTGCCCAAAACCTACTGAATATGTTGCATGTGCTCCTCCCAAGTTCTGTTGAAGATGAGGATGTCATCTAGATATACCACCACAAAAGAGTTGGTGAAGGGTCTCAATACATCATCAATCAATCTCATGAAAGTTGTTGGTGCATTTGTTAAGCCAAAGGGCATGATCAGCCATTCGAAGAGACCTTCTTTATATTTGAAAGTTGTCTTCCATACATTAGTTGGTTCAATGGGAACCTGGTGGTAGCCAGACTTTAGGTCAATCTTGCTAAAGAAATTTCCCCCCTTGAGTTGGTCAAGAAGGTCATTAATTCAGGGAATTGGGTACCAATTTCGAACTGTGATTTTGTTTAATGTTATATAATCAATGCAGAGATGCCAGGTCTCATCTTTATTATGCATCAACATAATCGAGCTTCCACAAGGGGAGGAGTTGTGTCAGAAGTGCCCCTTTTGAAGAAGCTCTTAGATCTGGCACTTGATTTCGTCATTTTCCATGAGTGAGCGACGATAGACTAGTCCATTAGGCAGCGGTGCATCAAGGGTTTGATCAATTGGAGGCTTGACTTGGAAGTGCGTTGGTACCCCGGTGGGTGAGGAGAATATGTCTCTGTACTCTTCCACGGTACCATCCACTTGCTTCTACTACAAAGAGTGGCTTTGTGTAGAGGTCATGGATGTGGCGACGACCTTATGCTTACTGTGAGCACAGATCACAAAGAAGAGGAACTTCTCGGTCTGTGAAATAATCTTACTGCATTTCTTAGTAGAGATTAAATAAATAGCGGTAGGCGGTGCTACCTTTGGTATCTTGTACAATTGTCTACCCAAAGTAATAATAACACTACGGGGTCTAGACTCATACATAGCATGTCGCTTCCACAAATATGGTTGGCCTAATAGAACATAAAAAACGTCAAGAGGATCTAGTTGGAATAGGTGGGTGGCCACCAATATCCACCTAGATCAAGATTCTTTCAGAAAATACATACAGAAAAGTCAGAATCCAATATGTCAATGTATGCTTGTACCAAAATTTGTGTAGAAGTGGATCTTGAAAAAGGTTTCCTAGAATCCATTCGTTTAACACTAGATGGGTGGTCTCACATCCAACAACTAGATTATAAAACACTTCCTTTCAAATGAAATATACATGAGTGTGGGCATTTTTCCAAAAATTGCGCGAGAAAACCCTCGGTATCATCCTTAGACAACCCTAAGCAAAGAGAACATTGGAAACCTACTAAGAAAATGACATCTTCAAGTAAGGGATTTGGTTAAATCTCAATGCCATCTTCCTCCAAATGTCTTGGGGATCTAGATCAGGAAAAAAAATACCTGCAAATCCCTAGAAATCCACACAACACCTAACAAAGGACAATCATTTGAATCTACACTTAATACTTCAAACAAATACAAGGCTCTAGAAAGTGACTCTATAGACCATGAAGTGGATATGTACTCAAAACATCAAGAAGTATTAAACCCAAACCTTATTTGGAAAAATATATACTTCCCAGATAAAATAAAACAAACACCTGAAAGTGAGGAGGAAGACACAAATGTCAAGAGACAAGAGGATACATAAACCATAGTAGAAAATCCCTCTCCCCAACTAGGGAAAATTGTTACAAGAAGCAAGGCACATCAGGATTGAGAAGAAGGATAAATTCAAGGAGAGAAAACCAACAAAAGAGAATGAAGGAAATCAAATAGAGACAAGAGGGAAGAGACAACAAATCATGAAAAGGAAATGGGGAAACAACAATCCATTGGATCTTCAATTGGACATACCAGAAAAGGAAGCAAGGAACAAGAGGGTTATGCGTCTCCAAAACCATCATGAGGCGTTCCATCTCTCTTTTCCTAGTCATGATAACACTCTCTTGGAATTGTAGAGGTTGGAAATGCATAGGTTTCAGGGGAAAAAGAAAATTAGATTCCCTTAGAGTTTTGATTAAAATAGAGAAGCCTACTATAATTCTCATTTAGGAGACTAAAATGGAAGACCACAAAATTATTAAAGAGGGGAAAAATATTTGGAAGGATAGTGGAGGGCTGGGAATAAGTTCAAGAGGAGCATCAGGAGGAATCTCAACTATGTGGGACACTTCAAAACTTGAGATAGAGGCATCTTTTTGCTTGAAACATTGTATTTTATCTCTCTCTCATTGCAAAGACACATGTATGTCTCTTACTCTCATTAATATCTACATGCCAACTAGACATTTTGATGAGATAGGATTTTGGAACTCATTGTATGCCATAAAGGAAACTCTATCTTTAGCCTCTTGTATCGTGGTTGGGGATTTAAACACAATATTATTCAATTCATAAAAGAGATGAGGCAGTGTTGTGCATGATCCTATGTGAGAAAAAATGGAAGACTTGATCTCTGATTGGAATTTAGTAGATTTCAAGCTAACTAAGGGAAAGTTTACTTGGAACAATAAAAGGGCAGGTCTAGCTCACATTGCAGTGCACCTTGGTAGATTTCTTGTTCATAGTGATTTCTTCCTTTCAGACTTACATATCTCATTAAAAATAATTCATTTTGCAGTTTTTTATTATCATAAACCTATTGTGTTATCTCTAGAACCCCCTAAGAATTTTGGGAATATTCTCTTCATATTTAACCTCCTTTGGTTGCAGAATGAGGAAGCTTTCACTCTTGTAGCGGAGGTCTGGAGACTCCTTGTTTCAGGTTCCCTGAATTACATTTGGAATACCAAATTGAGGTCAAAAAAACATTCTTTAAAGCGATGGGCCAAGACTATAATTGTGCCTCGACAACATGAAATACTAAAATATCAAAGAGATTTGGAGGAAATACAACTAGTACTTGTGGAAGAAGAAAAAATTATTGAACAAATGTTGCAAGTAGAGAGAGATGCATGCCAAAAAATACAAGAAACTTATAGAAAGGAGGAAGAAGAATGGAGATTGAATTCACGAAGTCTTTGGCTCAAATAAGGAGATAGGAACACCACTTTATTTCATAAAGAAACCAAAGAAAGAAGATAGAAAAACATAGTAAAAAAATCAAATAGTAGGTGAGCAAAGTATAGATGAGTTCATAAAAATTCAAGATGCAACAAAAGAAACACTTTGAGGAGTAATAGACTCAAGAGGAAGAAGGACCGAATAATGTACACAACAAAGAAATTTTATAACACATACCTCATATTATAACCAGGGAAGAAAACATATTCCTTTTAAAAAAATAGAAGAGGAATAAATTGCACAAGTTGTCTGGAGTCTGGAACACGACAAAGCACCATGGATCGATGGTTTTTCAATTCACCTTTTCAAATTGTTTTGCAGTCTGGTGAAAAATGACCCAAAAAAGAGGTCGAATTATACTATAATTAAGAAAAAAGTTGGTGGAGTGACCAACTCCACCTTTTTGGTACTCATTCCAAAGAAAGAAAACCCCTCCAACTTTTCTTGTTTCCAACCAATCTCTCTTTGCAATTATTCTTAACCAAAATTATTACAAATAAATTGAAGAAAGTCACGCCAAAAAGAATTTCAAAAAATAAAGGTGGTTTTATGAAGAAAAGATAGATAGTGGTGATCCGGATTTAGGAGTGGAACGAACTGATTAATAGATTGAATACAATAAAAAAAGAGATACGGAGAACAACACAGATATCTAGTGAACAATATCTTTTATTGAATAAATGAAATAGGCTGAAAATGTAAAACTATAGAACTGAAACAACTTGCTCAAATGGTGGTAGATATCTCTGAGAAGCAAGGTGGCTGCTACGTGCATTCGTCTGAGCAGAATGATTACAATGAGGCTTCATAGGCTCTTTTAATATTACTCATGAATTCCAAAACCCTAGACACCCAAAAACCCTAGGAGGTGAAACACCAAAAGTCACGTGGGTCCCTATGGGTAAGTTGGTACCTCAACTTCCCGTGGTCGTAAATTTTGCATACAAACTCTATTTTAGGTGTGTGCTAGCCCGTTGGAAAGGTCTTTTAGAGAAATACACATTACGCCATCAAATTTTACATACTTTACATTTTGACTATGGAAAGCTAAAAAACAGTGTTTAAGGCCCCAAAATGGCCCTGGAAGTACAAAAAGATATGCTGACATGAAAACATATAAAATAAGCCAGTTGGATTAGGTGGGAGGCCACTAGTCTCCTTATGGAAGATGTGTAGGGCTTCAGACATCCCTGAAAGTGTAGAACCCACAATTACAAAGAAGTACAAAAGAACGTGTTGAACTAAAAACTATCGAGAGGAGCTAGCTGGAATAGGTGGGTGGCCACCAATATCCACTTGGATTAGTCCTCCCCCTTAGGAAGCAATGGTATCCATTTTGTTGAGTTCCCCATCATTTGAGGAAACTTCTGATGAATTTGGTCCTGGGTGAGCCACTTTCCTTGGTGTAGGAGTTGCCCTGCCTTGACCACCCGATAAAGATGGATCCTTTGCTGGCAAGTTCCCTTGACCTGTGTGTCCACTATCTGATCAGTGGATGTCTGTTCCATGCATCTAGGGTTGAGATATGTTGGTGTCTATTGTTCTGCGATCTCTGAGGTGTCCAATAATGGTGGAAAATATGGCCGAAGGAGGTCCACATTGAACACTGGGTGCAAGCCAAGGAAGGGCAGAGTGTTGAGCTCAAAATCATTGCTATCCATAGCCTTTGTGATAGTTTAAGTCCCATAGCGAATTGGGCGGAGATTTCGATGGGGCTCTGTAAGACGTTCTTTCTAAAACTGTAACTAGACCTTGTCTCCAACCTGAAACTGGTGCGATACCCTGTGTTGATCTTGGCACTACTTGTACTTAGCATTGGCTTTCTGCAAAATCTCATGGACCTATTGGCGGATGTGTTGAATCTTCTCAATGAATCTAGTGGATTTTTCGGTCTTAGACTCAACATGGGAAGAGTCTATCTGTGTGGTTGCAAGAGGTAGTGCAACATCAATGGGACCCAAGGGTTGGAATCCTAGCCCCACCTGAAATGGGATATGGTCGGTGGAGCTATGGAGAGCCCTGTTGTAACTGTGTTGAACATAGGGGAGACTCTCATCCCATGTACTCAGATGCTTAGAGTTGTACATGCGCAGGATGTGCACAATCATTCAATTGACAACCTCTGTTTGGTCGTCTGTTTGGGGGTGGAAATAAGTGGATTTAGTGAGCTTGGTGTCCAACAAGGACTAGAGACTCGACCAAAATGTGTTGAAGAACCTGTTGTCCCGGTCATAGATGATGGTCTGTGCTATCCCAAGATGGACCCACACTCATTCGAAGAAGATCTTGGTAGTATCTATCGCTGTGATACTCTTCTTGCAAGTTGAGGATGGCCATATTCGGAAATCTATCAACGACCACAAATACACAATCATTGCCTTTCTTGGTGGACAGAAGGACAGACATGTAATCCATCGAGACGGATTCCCAAGGCTTCTCGGGAGTAGGAAGAGGGGTGTACAATCCTTTCTTCTCGATGGATGGCCTGGAAATGGCACATGTAGTGCAAGATGTGATATACTTGCTGACGTCCTGTCGATGTTTTGTCCAATAAAAATGTTTTTGTAGAACGACCACATTTTTCTCCATGCAAAAATGTCCTGACATTCGACTATAGTGGGATTCAAAAATCATCTTTTCACGCTCACTTGCAGGAACACAGAGATGGCCCAGATGGCATAAAATTTCGTCTTAAATGTGAAACTAACTGACATTTGTGCCTATACCCAAGAGATGATAGGTGGCGGCGAAGTCTGGATCTTGTTGATAAAGTTGGGGCCACTCAGATGCCTCATGTCCACATGAATGGAGCACAGTGGTGAGTGAAGCCATGGGAGGTCGACTGAGACAATCAACGACACGATTTGTGCTCCCTATATTATACTTGATGTTGGGATGGAGCTGCTGCAGGTAGGTGGACCACTTCTGATGGAAGTCGTTTAGAAACTTTCCCTGGGTCTGTATGAACTACAAATGCTTGTGATCAGTTTGGATGATTGTCTCATTTCATAGAATGTAATGTTTCCATTGACGACATGATTGTACAATGAAATACATTTCATTTTCATAGGTGGGGTGTTTCCAGATAGTATCTAAGAGTGTCTCACTATGGTATGCCACCAAATGACTGTGCTAAGTGAGAATTGCACCTACAACATAGTCAAATGCATTAGTCTCAATCTTGAACGATTGTTGTAGATCGGTAAAGGAGAGTACTGGAGTTGACCACAAGCGATGCTTCAGATCATCAAATGTTATTTGTTGTTCCTTCCCCCACTTGAACTTTTGCCTACCACTTCCCTTGGTCATTTGGCTAAGGACCCATGCAATATGGGAGAATCCCAACACGAACCGTGAGTAGAAGTCGGCCAGTACCAAGAATCTCTGAAGCTCGGTTAGTGTGGTCAGGGCTGGCTAGTCATGGATGACTTGGATCTTAGTTGGATCAACATGTATTCCATGCTCATCAACAATGTATTCCAAGTATTGGACCTTGTTCATGCCAAAGGATCATTTTTCCAAGTTGGCATATAGCTTGTGTTGTCGTAGAGTGCTTAAAACCTGCTGAATATGACGCATGCGCTCCTCCCAAGTTCTGTTGAAGATGAGGATGTCATCCAAATATACCACCACAAAAGAGTTGGTGAAGGATCTCAATACATCATCCATCAACCTCATGAAAGTGGTTGGTGCATTTGTTAAGCCAAAGGGCATGACTAGCCATTCAAAGAGACCTTCTTTAGATTTGAAAGTTATCTTCCATACATCAGTTGGTTAGATGGAAACTTGGTGGTAGCCATAATTTAGGTCAATCTTGCTGAAGAAATTTCCCCCCTTGAGTTGGTCAAGAAGGTCATAAATTCTGGGAATTGGGTACCGGTTCCTGACTGTGATTTTTTTTAATGCTTTGTAATCAATGAAAATTCGTCAGGTCCCTTCCTTATTCTGCACCAGTACAATCGAGCTTCCACAATGGGAGGATATGGGTCTGATGTGCCCCTTTTGAAGAATCTCTTGGATCTGATGCTTGATTTCATCATTTTCCATCATCGAGTGATGATAGAATGGTCCATTAGGTAGAGGTGCACCGAGGGTTAGATCAATTGGATGCTTGACTTGGAAGTGCATCGGTACCCTGGTGGGTGAGGAGAATATTTCTATGTACTCTTACATGATTCCATCCACTTTCTTTTGCTGCAAAAAGAGGCTCTTTGTAGAGGCCATAGATGTGGCAGTGGCCTTCTGCTTACTATGAGCACGGATCACAAAAAAGAATAACTTCCTGGGCTTTGAAATGACCTTTCTACATTGCTTAGCAGAGATTAAAGAAATAAAGGTAGGTAGTGCTACCTTTGGTATCCTGTACAATTGTCTACCCAAAGTAATAATAACACTGTGAGGTCTAGACTCGTACACAACATGACACTTCCAAAAATACATTTTTCCTAAAAGAACATCACAAACTTCAAGGGGAGCAATATCACACAATACCTCATCTTTGAAAGGCTTGATGTCGTAGGGTAGACGACACTGTTGGATGACACAGAGATCTCTTCCTTGTTGAAACCAGTCGATGGTGTAGGGTTGTGGGTGTGGTGTCGTCGACAGGTCCAACTGCTTGAAGACCTCTGCTGAGATCAGGTTCTTCTGACTATCGCTATCGACAATGACATGAAGTGGAGCCCACATTAGCCACATGTGTGAGTGAAAGAGGTGTTCCCCTTCCTCTAGTTCTTTTGGTTCACTTGGCTGGACTTTGGTGGTAGCGATAGTGGCATTGGGTTCAACATCGATAATCTACTTCCCTCCTTCTAGATTTGATTTGGAGTCATAATCATCCTCTGAATTCGAAGCCTTCAACTCAATCGCGAGTGATTGAGTGACATTTTTTGGTGTTGTGCCAAAGGATTTTATGGTATTCACACCATTTTCCCGTGTCCTTCTTCGTCTTCTCATTGCCCTTCTTGTGTTGCGACTTGGACTGGTTTTCCTGACAGTGGCCATATTTGCTCTGTCCCTTGTTGTATGGGTTGGGGCCACCTTTTCCCTTCTTTGGCTGTGAGGAGTTTGCAGATCCAAACTCTCGCCTCTTCTGCTTAAATTTTTTCTCGATCTTGACAACATATCTATAATCTGTACCAAATGAGGCGATGTCCAGAAACTCCATTTTTTTTTAATGTATCTATGAAAACATCTGCGGTATTTTGGCACAAGATGTCGTTGAGAGTCTTTGATGCCCAATTTGGTGCGCAGGGTATGGAAAATATTGGTGATATATGGTACCGTCTAGTCCCTTTCCTGACGTAGGGTGGTCCATGTGGTGTATTGGTCCTCGTAGTGTCCAACATGGCAGTATTGTTCTTTAATGGCATCCCGAAAGGAATCCCATGTAGGGGCAACCAAAAATATTACAGATTCCTCTATGGCCCTTTTCTTAGAGTAAGTATCCCACCAGTCCTTAACATGGGGGATGACCTTGAGGAGTGAAAAAGTAATCTTTTCCCTATCGAAAAATTGTGGACCGAAAAATACCCTTCGAGCAGATTCAACCATTTGTCTACAACATCTTGATCTATCAGTCCTTTAAATAATAGAATATCAAAATTTACTTGTACCTTGAAGGGGGTTGCATGGCTGCTTGATGAAGATCTTTCTCCTGTGGGCAACCACCAAAGGATTTGTGCAAAGTTTTCCATCATTTCGTTCCTTTGTCACGCAAGGGCTTCCTAGAGCAACATTTTAAAAGGATCTCCTGCTCCATCATCTTTCCTTTTGTCCCCCATGGGTTGTTGTTGGGATTGGTGTGACCGATCTTGCAAAGGATCGTTTGGTTCGATTCTCAACTTCTTGTACCCAGATCTTGTCGGGGACATGCACGAAGAAAAATAAATGAAGAGAAGACTGTTGTGATACCACTGATCTTAATTTAGGAGCGAAATGAACTGATCAACATATCAAATACAATAAACATAGAGATATGGAGGACAACACAGATTTCCAGTGAACAATATCTTCTATTGAATAAATGAAATAGGCTGAAATTGTAAAACTACAGAAGTGAAACAACTTGCTCGAATGGTGGTAGCTATCTCTGAGGAGAGATGTGGCTGCTATGTGAATTTGTCTGATAAAAATGATTACAATGAGGCTCCAGAGGTATTTTTAATATTACTCATGAATGAAAAAACCCTATACATCCAAAAACCTAACCCTAGGAGGTGAAACGTCAAAAGTCATGTGGGCCCTTATGGGTAAGTTGGTACCTCAACTTCTGAGGTTCGTAACTTTTTCATATGACCTCCGTTCCAGGTGTGTGATAGCCCGTTGGAAAGGCATTTTCAATAACTACACATTATGCTGTCAAACTCTAGCTCCGTCTACAATTTGATTGTGGCAAGCGAAAAAAACACTTTTTAGGGCCCCAAAAAGGCCTTGAAAGTACAGAAATATGTGTTGACATGAAAACATCCAAAACAAGCCAATTGTATTAGGTGGGAGGCCACCATTATCCTCTTAGAATATGTGTAGGGCTTCAAACAACACTAGAAGTGTAGAACCCACAATTACAAAAAAGTACAGAAGAAAGTGTTGAGCTAAAAATTGTCAAGAGGAGCCAGTTAGAATAGGTGGGTAGCCACCAATATCCACCTGGATCAAGTGAAAAATATTATTCTTGTTCAAGAAGTAATTCATACCAACAGGGTAAATAAATAAAAATGAATTATCATAAAAATGGACATGGAAAATGCTTTCGATCAGGTCTGCCACTTGTTTCTTTTTGTTGTGCTCAAGAAGTTTGGTTTTGATGAGGAATTCATAGTCTAGATACATGCGTGCATTGGTTCTCCATAGATCACCCATATGATCAATGTAAGACCTTCCTCTTTATTCAAATCCAACATGGGGCTGCAACAAGGTTACCCATTGTCCCCTCACTTATACATAACTATGGTTGAAATTTTAAGTCAAAAACTTAATCACAAACGAAAAATAGGGTGAATTCAAGGACCAAGTTTTACTAGAGGAGTAAAGGAAATCAACCACTCAAAATTTGTTGATGACACATTGTTTTTGGGTGTAGCTTCAACAATAATAGATAAAAGGTTTTAGATGGTTTGTTAATGGCTTTAGGAGGGAAAGTAAGCAACATGAAAAGTCAAATTTATGTGTGGAATATCCCAGAAGAACATTTACAAGAAATATATAGAATTCTTGGTTTCCCTAATGTGAAGTCTTGGAAAAATTACAAATACCTAAGAATGTTGATATCTTTGAGAAATCTCACTTCACAAGTAGTACACAGATTTCTAAACAAAAATAAGACAAAAATTTAGTAGTGGGGAAAAAGATGGTTGAATCCGGTAGGGAAGATAAATTTAATCAAGTTTGTCCTCTCTACTCTTCCTATATATCAATTCACAACTATGCTTGCTCCAAAATGAATTATGGAACAAATAGATAGAAATATATAAAAATTATTGTGGGAAGGAGGTAAGACTAACTCAAAAAAATTCCACCTGATCAATTGGAATATTATTCGATTTGGTACAGACAAGGGGGAATGAAATAAAATATCCATCTCTTATGAATATAGTTATGGGTTCCAAAATCCTTTGGATATTAGTGACATAGGCACAAGAATGATTGAGTGATGTCATTCATTGCAAGTATTTTAATGGATTAAGGAAAATATTCAT
The DNA here is from genome assembly GCA_009831015.1 of Picea engelmannii. NCBI lineage: Eukaryota > Viridiplantae > Streptophyta > Pinopsida > Pinales > Pinaceae > Picea > Picea engelmannii. The sequence continues at coordinate 1,025,768 of ML783012.1, forward strand.
GGAATCTTCTTTGTCAAATTTCATAGGGTCAACCATATGGATTCAAATCATTTGCACCTCTAATTCAATCCAGAATGTCATGGATTCTAGGAAATGGGAATTTATTAAATCTTTAGACGGACAACGATATTGTAAAACTACCATTAGAAACTATAGAGAAATTAAATCCTTTAGAATATTAGTGTCTAATGCATGGTTATCTTGCACTCTCAAACATCACATAGTTGAGTGAGGAAGGAAGATGGATAGGTTGGAAAATTATTTGTCCTCTAGAAGCAATACCTGGTCAAGTAAATATTCTATTCAAGATGCTAGCAAGGCGTTCCCCAATTGATCACTCAATGCCTGATGAATGGGGGTGGGGCCTGAAAAGATACACAATAAAAAAATGATACATTAGTCTTCTTCTAGACTCCCCTTTCCCACCAAAATTGAAATTATGGTAGTGCATTTGGAAAGGCGATTCTCTCCCCAAATTAAATTCCTTCTGTTGGGTCTTAGCTCATGGAAAATTTTAACAGCTAAAAATCTTCAAAAACAAGGGATAGAGGGTTCATCTAGGTGTGCCCTTTGCTGTGAAGCAAGTGAAAATATTCACCATATTTTCTTTGAATGTCATTTCTTTAGGAAATTATGGGAGCACACGTACAAGGAAATCGAAGAAAGAGTTACACTCCTGGGATTTTGGTTTGAAATGTGTGTAGGCTAGAAGCACAGATACTTAGGGTCATTTCACAAAAAATGTGTTTTTCAACATATTTTGATGGCCATTCTTAAATTTGTTTGTTGGGAGATATGGTTATCTTGGAATAAGGTGATATTTCATCAAATGACTCTCTCTCCTACAAGGGTAGTCTCTTTGGCATGCATTTTGGTGGCGAAAACTATTCAGAATCAAGGTTTAAAAGGGATATCATGGCTATATATGGGTCATGTGGAGAGACCTTGGATAAGAAACATTCTTAAACTGTGTCAAGTGGTCATTCAAAAATATTTGACTATAAATATGCTCAAGGAGAAGTGGAAACTCAGAATGGGAGAGGAAGAGTTTGCAAATTGGAGGCAGAAACAAAACAAATGTACTATTTTCTTTCATGGGGATTCAAAAAGTAATCCAAGGGAAACAGGTTGGTGGGGGATCATTTATGATCCCAAAGGAATAGAAAGAATATCATTTACTTGGGGATTAGGAATACAACCAGGTTGAGGCATTGAATCTATACATGGTATTGAAACTAATCAAATCTTACTAGTATAAACCATAATAGTAATAGGAGACTAATAACTCATAATAAAGGGTGTTAAAATGAAATCAGGACATGGCCATCACATTCTAGTTAGAGAAACCCAAAGAATATCAAAGGAAAAAAAGTGATTCTAGAAGGTGGAGTACTATCATCCACTAAGAATTATGAATCACAGACAAGACATTCTCACCAATGAAGCTTGCAACCTTGATCAAGGTATGTTAAAGGAAAATCAAACTTTAAAACCTATCTATCTACCTTAAGCTCAATGTTTAGTGGTTTCATTTCTTTTGGGGGAGACTCCCCATACCACTAATCACATTTATGAGGACCATCAACAACCACAACAAACAAATATGTCAACCGTACATGGCATCACTTTCCTCCGACATTTTTAGTGGCACAATCATTGGTTCCTCTAATCTAATTACAGGGTGGTTTTGGGTTTCCTGCAATAAGTTCTAGATGGTTATGCTTTTATTAAGGAGTCGGATGCAATTTGCAAGAAGTTCTGGATGATTATGCTTTTATTAAGGAGTCATATGCAATGTGTCATGACCATAATCTTTCTTGCCCTTGTAATGGGTGCGAATTTTAGGAATTAAGGTAGGAGAACAACTTCTCAAACATATTGTAGCAGAAATGATGACTTTCACACCAAGACTCACAAAGTAGTCAACATAGTGGGTTCAATCATAGCTTATGTTGGATACATGGTGCAACAAATAGTTCATATGTGAGGTTATGACCTAGGGGGACATAATCAAGTGGGTCTGTCCAGGTACCTTTGAAAAATGCAACATGGATATAGAGTTATTGATATTGCAAGGTACAGCTACAGCTCCCTCCGAAGAAAGCAACGTGGATATAGAGTTATTGATATTGCAAGCTATCACGATTGAAAACCCCTCGGGAATGAAAAGTTCACGCTTGAAAACCTTCAGAAAAGGAGTAATTTAAATTTAGAAAGTGAAATAATCCCTTGAGCAAATCAAAGGAAGCAAGACAGCGAATTATGAGAACTTCCAAGATCCAAGATCAAATCTATCGAGTGCGTGAAAATATTTCATGAAGAAACAAAAGGAGAAAAAGAAACCAGTTAGTTTACTGCAAGATCCTCAACGACTAGATTTAGAAGTATGATACCTAGCTTTAGATGTTGTAAAACAGCTACGTCAAAATGTGGTATTGAGGGAGAACAGTCTGTAATGAGAAATTTGTTGTCAAATTGTGAAGTTGTAGGGATTAAAATGTGTACATTTAACCCTAGGATAGGTTAATCGTAGAAATATATATTATAAAGTTTTTATTTATGAAATTTAAAGAAATATAGAATTAGGTTGGAAAACCATAATGGCGCCATGAATGATAGAATTAGGTTGGAAAACCCTTCCTTATTGCAACCCGGATGTACTCAGACGGGAGAATTGAGGAGAGCGCCTGAGTCAGACCTGAGAGTTTACAGTTTTCCAACCTGTGATTGGAAGAGAATGACTCGGCAATTGACCAGGTCGCTGAATTTGTAAAATGGCCACATATCATTTGCACAGTACATGGCCCTTACCAGCAATATTTGTTATCTAACTGCCATATGGTTAACAAGGGATGAGGATTGGTTAGAGGAACGAAATAGGATAATCATGAATAGTACAGGCTACGACACATATGGGAGGCATGGTCCATAGGTGGATGGAGAGGAAAGCTGGCATACTGTCACAATGTATAATCAAAAGGTTGTGGCAGTTGCAGAAGTTACAAGGCCATTGACAGCCTTCCTGTAAGGGAAAGGGCATTATGAACTGGATCTTAACATTTCTGAGTGTTCTAGGGATAAAGGATAAGCAAGCAGCCAACCACCTGCATGATGATAAATATTAGATTTCAGTTTTTATTTATAGGGAAAATTAACTAGTTTTTTTTGTTTTTGTTGGAAAAAAATTCAATTAATTTCTTACCTACCTTTATTTTACTAAGGTTATATAGACCGATTTTGGTTTTAGTAAACATCAACGATCATCATCATTTTAGATGTAATAAGTCTGCTATTACTAATAACAATTATTTCAATATATTTAACCTAACACAGAAAGACAATAAATTATTACTTGGCATAGCCAATGTCAATGCTGTTAACATTTTTGTAATGAATTTCAGTTATACATATCATGGATAAATCTTTAGTGGAAAATCATAAGATCTGTCCAGGGATAATCTGTGTTGTCAATTCTTGGGACCCTATACCAAATTAAAAAGCCCTAATATATGGAGTTTATAGGAAGAAGTAGATACTGTTAGAGATAATGATTACATTAGTGTTGTGTATTAAGTTTGGGATTGGTTTGAGATTGTTGAAAGTTGTTAAGAAATTTTCTCAACCTCTCTCTAACATTATAATAAATTGGATCTAATAACACTTTATTTAAGTGTGATGTATCTCAGTACAATAATATAATACAAAATATTATTTTCTGTATATGTTTTTGTGAATCTCTGGCATCTCCAATTCTATGTGATACTACTATACAACAAAAAAATCTTTTACTTTAAAAACATACATATTTTCAAATCAAATTAAAAAAAATCTTTTACTTTAAAAACATACATATTTTCAAATCAAATTAAAGAATAAACTGAAAATCAAATTGCTGAAGGCATGCATGTTACACAATGTTTAGACTGAGCCAGCCTCCGTATAGATCTTCCAGTGCTTGTGGAATAGCATACTGACATAGAGTAACGAAAGGCCGGATCCCTGCCATTCAGACAATTTTATATAAATCCTATTAATTTCATCAAAGGCGTTCGACTAAAATCAAATTCTAATATAATCAGAATGAGCAAATATTAATCATGAATATTGCCTCTAAGAAGAAGCGAGTCGATGAGATCGGTATAATACTTGAC
>ML783012.1:1034805-1083861 GCA_009831015.1 Picea engelmannii
CTCATTCTCAACTAAAGCTTTCCATTTCTTAAAAGTATCAAAAACATCAGATTTTTGTTGAATGCAATAAACCCAAGTTTTTCTAGTTGCATCATCAATAAAGGTAACATAATAATGAGAGCCACCAAGAGATGATACCTGAGATGGTCCCCATACATCTGTATGCATAAGCTCTAACCTTTCATTCTTCTTTTCTTTTTCGACTTTGAGAAATCTGACTCTCTTTTGTTTTCCATAAACACAATGCTCACATAAGTCCAAATCAATTTGTTTAAGATCTGGCAGCAAATTTCTTTTGTGAAGTATCTGCATACCCTTCTCACTCATGTGTCCAAGCCTATGATGCCATAGTGTTGTATCCACTCCTGTATAAGCTAAAGGGATAGAAGAGTCAGTATTACCAGTACATAAATACAATGTACCTACCTTCTCTCCTTTCTTTATCACCAATGATCCTTTGATGACCTTCCACGTCTTATCTGTAAATATGGATCTACAACCTTCACTTTCCAACTGCCCCGTTGAAATTAATTTTTTCCTTAAATCTGGAACATGTCTTACCTCTTTCAACAACCATTGGTTTCCATTGTGTTGCTTTATTTTTACCTTTCCCATTCCAACAATTTTGAATGGTGCATCATCACCCAAATGAACCTGTCCAAAATCACCTTGAACATAATCTAGAAAATGTTTCCTATTGGGTGTGGCATGAAATGAAGCCCCTGAATATACTACCCAAGACTCAGGAATATTATCTACAGAAAGAATCAAAGCATCTTGTAACACATCACTTGTTACATTTGCTTCCTGATTTCTCTCCTGCTGTCCATCTCTTTGTTTCTTTGGAGCTCTACAGTCTTTCTTTAGATGTCCTTTCTGCCCACAATTCCATCACTCTATCTTTCCAAGTCTGGATTTGGATCTGCCCTTCCTAGAATTTCCGCGGTTCCCTGAGCCCTTTCCTCTATCCTTTTGTCTTCCCCTATTCTCCATGTTCAATGCATTACCTAATGTCTCACCTATGCTTTTCCGTCACATTTTCTCACTAAGGATAACACCAACAACATCATCAAATTTTAAAGTATTTGAACTAGAGACAGAGTTACTTATAGCCATGACCAAGCTGTTCCAACTTTTTGGCAATGAGCACAAGATTAAAAGAGCCCTGACATCATCATCAAAGTCCACTTTTATAGAACTTAGTTGATTAGTAACCATATTAAATTTATTTAAATGATCTGCAACAGACCCACCTTCCGACATCTTCATATTAAATAATCTCTTCATTAGAAATACCTTATTGGATGCCGAGGGTTTTTCATACAATTTGTCCAATGCGTCCATCAAACCCTTCGTTGTCTTTTCTTTGGAAATATTGAAATCCATCGACGCTGCCAGGCTCAGCCGTATTGTTCCTAGAGCCTTTCTGTCAAGAATCTCCCATTCTTCGTCCTTCATGGTTGTCGGCTTCTTTGCTACTCCACCCAATGGTAGGAATAGATCCTTCTGATATAAATAATCTTCCATTTGCATCTTCCATAACTGGTAGTTTTGGCCATTAAATTTCTCAACCCTAAACTTTCCATCTTCCGACATTGCTCCCACTCGAACTAGGAACCTCTTTTCCTGCGAGTTACCTTTCGCTCTGATACCAGTTTTTAGAAAAACGGGACCCTGGAGCAATAAAATAAAACAAATGCGGAAACAAAACACAGAAGATACACAATACAATAGAGACACAGATTTGCGTGGTTCACCCAGTGTGGGCTACGTCCACCAGAGAAATTTCCAGGTCCTTCCTTTATTATTATCCAACACATGAAGGGATACAACCTACAACAAACCCGTTGTAACTTCCTCTTCTTTCTCTCACAGTCTCCTATCTCAGAATATAATATTCACCATCAAACATAGCCGCAATACATTTCTCTCATAAAAGAGGGGTGCCTTCTAGGGAAAAAAACCATAACATAATGATCTAGGTGGATATCGGTGGCCACCCACCTTTTCCAAATGGCTCAAAATGGTTTTTTGGCAATTTTGGCAATTTACTATTTTTAGCAGTTTTTTCGGGTCCTGAACTTTCGGGGCCATTTTGAGGCCCTAAATGATGTTTTTTTGGGTATGTTTCTCTCACAAAGTACAATCTACGATGCTATTTTGTCTTGAGCGTTGTAGGCCTCGGATAGATCTTTCCAATGAGCTATCGTGCGCCCTAAACGAAGATCGTATGCAAAAGTTACAACCCCGGGAAGTTGATGTACTAACTTACCCAAACGGGGCCCACATGACTTTTGGCGCTTCATCTCCTAGGGTTAGGTTTTTGGATGTCTAGAAATTTTGGCATTCCCGTTTCTTGTAAAAGGGCCTTTAGAGCCTCATTGTAACCATCTTCTTGCGAATGCGAGTAGCCATCACATCTCTTCTCAGAGATAAGCTGCCACCATTCTAGCGAGTCTTTCACTCTGTATTTTTACAGTCTCTATACATTTCTTTCAGTAATAGAAATCGTGTATTACTGTATATCTGTGTTTATGGTTGCATCTCTGATACATTTCTGTTATAGTATTGAACATCTACGATATGTCTGTGCATTTCTTTATTATATCTCCGATCTCATTTTGTGCCGAAAATAATCTGGATCAGTGGTATCAGAGCAGGCTGCTCTTGATCATTTTTTCAGTGCATGTCCCCGACGAGGTCCAAGTATAGCAAGTTGGGGCTCGAGCTTGTCTCTCTTGAAGATAATCGCTCTCGCACACCCAAGAAACCCTCAATGGCGGAAGAAAAGAAAAATGACGGAGCAGACAATCCTTTCATTCTGTTGCTTGAGCAAGCTCTCACGCAACAAAGGGACGAAATGATGGAGAAATTTTCCCACCTCCTTCAATGCCTGTCGATAGCATCATGCGCATCTTCATCAAGCAACCAATTTCGAGGCACCTCGCCTTTCAAGGTACAGGTTAATTTTGATATTCCCGTATTTGAAGGTCAAATAGATGCAGATGCCCTAGATAAATGGTTAAATCTGCTAGAAGGTTATTTCTCTGTTCACAATTTTTCCGATAAAGAAAAGATCACCTTTGCACTCCTTAAAGCTCTCCCTCATGTCAAACATTGGTGGGAAACTTGTTGGGAGAAAAGTTCCACAGAGGAGTCTGGAATATATGGGGCCGATCCCACTTGGGATTTTTTTGTGGATGTGGTAAAAGAACATTATTACCCTGTTGACAACTATGAGGACCAGTACATGAGATGGACCACACTGCGACAAGAGAGGGGCCAAACAGTTCCAGAGTTCACCAATACCTTCCATACCTTGTGCACCAAGTTGGGTATCAAAGACTCTGAGCGACATTTGGTTCTGAAATACCGTGGGGCTCTACATAGATACATCCAGACTAAAATGGATTTTCTGGACATCTCATCACTCGGTGCTGCTTATCGATATGTTGTTAAAATTGAGCAGAAATTTAAGCACCAGAACAAACGGGAATTCAGGTCTGCAAATACACAACAACCAAAGTATGATAAAGACGGCCCTAACAAGCAGTCTCCCAAAAACCAGTCCAAGACACAAGAAAAGAAGGGTCACGGGAAGACAAAGAAGGACACCGAAAAATGGTGCGAGTTCCACAAAATCCCTTGGCACAACACTGATGAATGTCTCTCAAAACAGTTATTGGTGGCCGAGATCAAAGACAAAGAGCCAAAACCTGATTCAGAATCTGATTCTGAAAATAATAGTAAAGGACAGATCATTGACGCAGACCCCACTGCTATTGTCGCGACCGCAACAATTCAACCAGAAGAACCAACAGATCCTGAAGAGGGGGAGTGCCTTTTTCATTCACAGATGTGGGTGAAGGGGACCCCACTGCATTTTATTATTGATAGCGAAAGCCAGAAGAACCTCATCTCAGCATAGGTCGTCAAACAGTTGGGATTGTCGACAACACCACACCCGCAGCCATACAACATCGAGTTGCTTCGGCAAGGACGAGATCTCCGTGTCAACCAACAATGTCGATTGTCATATGGCATCCAACCCTTCAAGAATGAGGTATTATGTGATGTTGTCCCACTGGATGTCTGTGATGTTCTCTTGGGCCAACCATATATGTGGAAACGCCATGCTATCTATGAGTCTTGACCTCGTAGTGTCATTATTACTCTGGGGAGTCATCTCTACAGGATACCAGAGGTAGTTCCAACTACTGCCCCACCTAAACAGTGCCGCAAGGTAGTATCTCATACTACAAAATTCATCTTCTCCACTCTCTGTTCAAAAGGAGAACAAAAGGACACTGCAACCACTATAGCCTTTCCCCAAGCACCTTCTATCCAACAGAAGTAGGTCGACAAGGCTGCAACAAAGTGCAAAGATTCCTTCTGCACATCATCCTCTCATGTATCTCGACTTGTTGAGCAACCTCAACTGCAACAGGTTCATGACATATTTCCACAAACTAAGCAGCGCGACGTCTCCACCAAGACAAACAGCTCACCAAGATGCAGATTCAACAAATGTTTTTCCCTCTCCCCTGGGAACTCAATGCAATGGAGACCATTGCTTCCTAAGGAGGGAGGATTGATCCAGGTGGATATCAGTGGCCACCCACCTTTTCCAAATGGCTCAAAACGACATTTTGACAATTTTGGCAATTTACTATTTTTAGTAGTTTTTTCGGGTCCTGAACTTCCAGGTCCATTTTGAGGCCCTAAACGATGTTTTTTTTGGGTATGTTTCTCTCGCAAAATAACATCTACGATGCTATTTTGTCTCGAGCGTTGTAGGCCTCGGATAGATCTTTCCAATGAGCTATCGTGCACCCTAAACAGAGATCGTATGCAAAAGTTACGACCCCGGGAAGTTGATGTACTAACTTACCCAAACGGGGCCCACATGAATTTTGGCGCTTCATCTCCTAGGGTTAGGTTTTTGGATGTCTAGGAATTTTGGCATTCCCGTTTATTGTAAAAGGGCCTTCAGAGCCTCATTGTAACCATCTTCTTGCGAATGCGAGTAGCCATCACATCTCTTCTCAGAGATAAGATGCCACCATTCTACCAAGTCTTTCACTCTGTATTTTTACAGTCTCTATACATTTCTTTCATTAATAGAAATCGTGTATTACTGTATATCTGTGTTTATGGTTGCATCTCTGATACTTTTCTGTTATAGTATTGAACATCTGCGATATTTATATGCATTTCTTTATTATATCTCCGATCTCATTTCGTGCCGAAAAAAATCCAGATCACATAATTTCTACCGTTAGATCTGCGACCTTATAATGAATGGTCCATATTTACAATGAAATTACAATATACTTTTACAAGGCAATTTTTCCTTCGAGGGCTTCGCCCCCAAACCCTTGCTTTCCCCCAGACCCCCCAACCGGGCGGATAGCCCCCCCGGACCTCGGAGAGGGGTACCCCCCCTCTGCACTCCCCCACGTGGAAGAGTGCACATACTTCTAGGGTGTAAATACTTCATGGGGTGTAAACACGGCTGAAAGTAAAAGTCCTCTGAATCAGGAATATAATCAGGCTCCACAACCAACATGCAGGTGGAGGTATGTATTATGTTGTTGTTGTTATCATTATTTTGTTGTTTTTCTTATCATTATTTTGTTGTTGTTTATCTTTATCATTATTCTGCTATTGTTTATGATTATTCTGTTGTTGATTATCATTATTCTGCTATTGATTATCATTATTCTGTTGCTGCTGTTTATTCATGGTTTCTTCCGAGTATAAGAAAGTCATTAAAATAAATCCTAAACTGAAATTTAGAAAACCTTTATTTAGCTTGAGTCCTGAAAATAATCAGTCTCTACAAGGCTGCCTTCATCTTTGCCTAGTTTTCAAACTTTTCGGTAGTCCTCCTAGCTGTCGATTCTTCAAATTTTCCAAACTCGGACCTTTAGTTAAAATGACCCTACACACTGATTCCTCCAATTTTTTCCACTCTGAAAGCATCAAGATAGATGACCAACAATATAATGATCCAATTTGGATCATAAGGTCACTATTAACTAAAGATATCTAAAAATTATTTAAAGACATATTTATGATATTACCACCAAAATGAAGAATCAAATATGTGATCGAAATGAAATCAATGGCAACATCGTTTAATGTGAAGGCCCCATAGGTTATAATAGTTTGAACCATGGCTCTATTGAGAAAATAAAATAAAATTAAGAACTACCTTTTAAATTGTTTTCTACTTAGGAAGGCTCATAGGTTCTTAGGTTTAAATCCAAAGCTATGATACCACATGTAATGGCTCAAATTATAATAATTCTACATGCATACGTAAACATAGAAATTTGCATCCATTAAATTAAATTTAAAAAAAATATAGATACATTAATCATGATTACATAATTCATAAGGAGTGAGTGGTGAGAAACTTACGTGAGAGTTAAAGGAATAAACTTACTTACAATGCTATGAATGTCGAACCAATGTGCTCTAATACTTGATCCAACATGTTTCAACAAAGTGTGGGGGATGACTCTCCTCCTAAACTGTTATCCCCACTTTTTAGGGATAACTAGGAGATCATGTCTCGAGGCCCATAGGTCATAGAAATGGAGTACCGAGAGCAGGATTGACCTGAGCATGGCCTTGAAGGGCCCACCCTTTTCTTCTTCCATCATCCTTGTCTTGTCAACAACAGTAGCATCCATCACCATCGGCTTGGTCCTGTATCAGAAAGTGTTCTTGCTCCATGAGGTAATTGGTCCAGGTATCATGGTATGTGTCACTTTTGATCATTAAAACCTTTAAATATATGTATCTTATTCCTTTTATTTCTAACAATTGCTTGGATCTTACATTTGCCCACTTGACCATGTTTGGGGGGGTTGACATGGTGTCTTAGCAAGCGTTTGTCCATAGGTTTTGGTTTGCCACTGCGGGGGGATTTCTGAAACGCCATTGTCCACTCCCACCATAAAACCAATATTTCATCTTGTTTCCCGCTCACTTGTCCCACTCCCCTTGTCTGGGCATTGGGTTGACCTTTCTTCAGGATTGCACCTTGTCTCATAGGAAGAAGGGGATAAAGGCCCAGAAGGTAAAAGCAAGCTAGTAAGAGATAAAATCCTAAAAATAAAACCTCGAGATGCTTCGCCCAGGGATCCCCGAGAAAGCAATAAAAGGCTTCTCAACAAGAAACTAGAGGGACCCAGAAGACAATAATAAAACAAGACCTAGTTACAGGATAGGGGGTCTCATCATGAGCCAACCTATTGGGTCCATGGGTACCTAGCAGTATGACATTGCCACTAGCTGGTTACCATGCCAGGGCAGTGACTCTTGGTTGCATGGCTAAGGGAAAGGGGGTCTCATCACGAGCCAACCTTTCATTTATGTGAAAGTACTTGTGGGTAACGTTGCTACCACTAGTCACCACACCAGGGCAGTGTCCTCTGATTAGCTCTTGAACAAAAATAAAAAGAAAAGAAATACAAAAATAAAGGAAAGAATGGGCTTGGAAAGAGTGCATCTATGACAGGTACAACTCGCCTTCTACAAAGGCACCCATAGATAAAACATTGCATCCTTGGCCCTCATTGCACCCACATGCTTGGACTCCCCTTAACCACATCACCCACTCACATGGTTTTGATGAGGTTTTCTTCTGGGAACTCACCTTTTCCGATGGACACTGGCCCAATAGAACATTTTGTCTTTTCCTCCAAATTTGTATAGCAGGCTTGTGTAATGTCTTTGAGATATTGACAGATGTATTAGGGGTTTTATGCACATGTTTAATAATATTAATGATGAGATGTGATTGACATTGCTATGATCCCTGTGACTGATGAGCCCATGGAGGGCGTAGATTTTGATGTGTAAGACCATGCTCGACGGACAAGTACCATTTGGACCAGTACACATGGGGAGATGATTAGTTCGGACCTCCATGGGGCTAAAGATCCCACCAGATGGATGATGAGACCCCATCAGGGAGTAGAGACAGGGCAGAGGATGATCAAAGACTTTGCACCAGAGAAGAAGAGAACGTTCCACTAGAGGCACCCCGACACTGCTTGGCCTAGGGGAATTGACCCACTTTCATAGGGACATTGGTTTTAGATGGCCCAGGAGGTCACCAAGAGGATTATGACATCATCATGAGCATGTTGGTAGATGGAAAGGGCAGTTGGCACGTGTGGAAACTTGGAGGAGCCCAATGAGGGCTAACATCTTGCTTCAAGAGGCTACATTTACCCTGATATGGGCTAACGTCACCCTAGGAAGGGGTGATGTCTTACCCTTTTGCTTGATTAGGGTTTTAGTCTAGCATTTAATGTAAAAATAGTACAATTTTGATATTATGGCCTTGTCGGCCTTTTTATGACCTAAAAAGTAAATTAGGTCATTGATACAATATATATTAAGGATTTTGATCCTCATTTTATCATAACTCATTCACTCCATAAGGAGGACTGAAATTTGCACCCTCTCTTGGGTTTTTGGCTGAATTAAGTGATGCACACTTGTTGAAGGAAGAGATTTTTGGAATTTATGGTGTTTCTCTTGAAGGAAGTTGTTACAACTAGGGTTTGCATGGTTATTTCTTGGTGATTTGTAATTATTTTTCTGCAAAACTTCTTGAATGAATGGTTGTAGTTTAATTTATTTCATTTGTTTATAAATATTGATGAATCAAAAACCTAGGGGAAAAACACACAAGTAGGTCATTGTCTCATGTCCCCTAATAGAGAAACCTTAAGCCATTGCTGAGGAAAGAAGGAGCCTAACCTTAGCTACACTCCTATTTCCTCTTCCTCTTTGCTAGATGTACTACTTTGATGCCAAAAAGAGTGATACGTCCCTGGCCTAGGTCTACTGCACTAGGGTCGTACTCTTTCTAGGGTTTGCTGAAAGTCGTTGCTTTAGAAACACCTCACCTCATCAAACCCTCTTGTTTTGGTTATATTTTTATTATTGAGCTAGCCATCTGTCGGGAAGGAGGAGCGAGCACGAGGCCTTGCTTTAGCAACACCGAAGTGAGCCTCTGTCCCCTAGGGTTTTGATTTTGAGGCCATGCTTTAGTAGCACCCTGAAAATTTTCCCTCTAGTCCTTGAAATCTTGCCTCCTTCAACCTTTGCATCCTTCACTTATGACTCCATTAAACCCTAAGGCACTGATATGAAAGTCCTCTAACGTTGAAGTGAAGTTGATCAAACAACTCTCTAAATTCTTTTAATTTCAAACCCTAACCTATTAACCCTAAGTTGCTGACGTCATCATTGGATATTTCATATTTAATGCAACAACATTTTACTTTATGAGCAATTGAATGGTGGTTTAAATCATTTATTAAATGAAGTGTTTATTGGTTACATTGAATGCCACATCGTTCCAATATTTATTGGTGAAGTTTTATAACTTTTCATTTTCTATTGATAAACATTGACTTCGTCAACATTTATTGCTAATTGCTTATATATATTTATCAGATAGTCTTATGAAGTACTAACCCAGTGAGATATAGCTTGCATATATCCATTTACTGTTGTCTTGTTCTAGGCAGGTGTTCTTCATTGGGGATTCACTTTATTATTGGTTGTTTAGCCGTGACTTTCTGTTTGGGTGGTGACTTGTGAGAAGAAAAGTTTGTCCTTATCTCATTATCCTTCTGTCTCCTCAAAACCACAAGTCACCGAGGACGTCTCCCCTCGGCCTAACCTCCCTAAAGAGAAAGAAACTCCCCATCGTGGTGACATTGGGTGGAATAGGTTCATGTTACACTAGTTTGGCCTTTGATCATATAACACTTTTCCTAGCTACAAACTGTGCGATAAAAGTTTGGTGCCACTGTTGGGGAACACTGAGTCAAACCTTCCTCAGACGACATTTTTCGGTAAGCTTTGCCTCTAGAGCCTTTATCTTACAAGCTTACCTGGTGACTCCACTAGGGTGTTTTCCCTTTTCTTTGATAGTTTCAAGCAAATTATCTGGTGACTCCACTAATGACGAAGCCAACAATGACTTCACAATGGGATCCCGGGAACTACAAGCCTTTAGACATGAGAAAAATTCCAGGATACCCAAGACAAATGCCCTCGATATCCGAAAGATGGCTCCCTAGATTTACTGGTAGCGATGGAGAAAGAGCCGATTTTCATATGAATTAATTTTATTCTTATTTTGGACTCCATCCTATCAGTGATGATGTCGAAGATGTAGTGATGAAAAATTTTCCCACCACCCTTCACAAAAATGCTAAAAAGTGGTATGATGATCTTCCCGATGGTAGCATCACCTCCATGAACCAGCTAGAAGAAGTATTTCTCAAAGAATGGGGCATAAGACTGGGAGACATATCAGTACTACTAAAAATATTCGAGCATATAAAACAAGCTGAGAATGAAACCCTATTTGACTTCCAGAGTAGGTTTGAGGGCACTCTATGTCATATTCCTACAAGCCATCGTCCTAAAGACAAGTATATTGGTCATCGCTATACCCATGCTATCCTGGCACACCTAGGTTTTCCCCTCAGTAAAAGGGACCCAAGGACGCTTGATGAAGCTTACGACATAGTTACAAGAATTGAACGAAACATCTCTTTATCCGGGATAAAATACCTCTTCACCTCAGGTACTCTTAGTATGAAGAGTTTTTTCCCCCATGAAAACTCCGTTGATGATTTTCAAAAAGAAGGGGAACAAACCATCATTCAACATGGGATTTTTGAAGACATGGTTGAGGAGATGGAACCCAAGCAAAATGATGAATTATGAACCTATGCCCCTCCCTTTGATGAAGCAATCCAAGAGCATGTTTCTCTTGCACAACAAAAGGACAATGAGGTTAGTTTTTTTACATTTCAGGATCCCGATGACAAATTGTTCCATGATTCAGAAAATGAAGGAGAAGTGAAAGCCTTGAACGAAGTAGATATTCCTTCCTGTACAACTGAAGACAAAGGAGAAACCCATGAGGATGAAACAATAACGCACACTAAAAACACTGAAGTCCTTGAAACCCCTGCACAAGAAGAAACAGTAAGTTACCCTCCTCCCCAAGATTTTTATGCTTCTTTACTTTATGATGGGAAAGATAAGGAGGAAATAAATGAGTCCTTGAATGTTTCAAAACCCGCATGTTATGACACAGATAGTGACAAAGTTGATAGCATTGCTGTGTTCATACGTGTTGGGAGACGTAGGTGGGATATAGTTGGTCATAATGTGGATCCCATATATGACATTGAGAGTCATTTCCAAGTGTTTCCTTTAGAATTATCACAACAGGTTACTCTTGATCAGTGGCAACAAGGAGATGAGATTTTTACCTGTATTCTTCAAACACCCAAGGATGAACTGGTGCCTTTGTTTCATGATGATTTTCACTCTTACCTTGAGGGTTTTGATGAATACCCCTCTGAGCACTTGGATTCTCTCCATAAATATGATTTCCAACCACCATTGTGCTCAGGTCTTGATGGAAGTAAGGACCTTCTTTGATTAAAGGAGGATCCTTGTGATGACTTTCCCCAACCACCTCCAATTACTTTACCTTGTTTTGTTTCTAAAGGTGTGGTTGGAAAGTGTGTTTTTAATTTTGAGTTCCCTATGGGGAAAACCATAGAGTCCAAGGGTTGGTTAAAATTTACAAGCTTAAGAGTATCTTCTCAATTTTTCAACTTTCCCTTGAGAATTTTCCAGTCGTCTGATACATCCTTGTCAATCCCTTCCTAGACTTCAGAGTGTGAGAATGTCTTAGGTAGCCAATATGAAAACCTTTTGAGTCAATGTTCTGAACCTTGGAATTTTCATGGTCCCTTCCTGAAGTGGATTGAGTACTTTCCTCGGAGATGGACTTGGCAGGATTTTGTCCCTCCCACCCACCTCCATGAGTTAGACTTTGAGATATCCGATGATATGATATATGTTCTAACCCATGTCATTTTTGTGCTTGATTTATCACTGTTTTGGTTTATGATGAATCAAAAAGGCAGGTATTGTGGGACATTGTTGGATTGGTTACACTAGTCATTTGACTACATCAAACATTCAACCAATAGGTAAGTATAGGTAAGTAGTCTGCTTCACATTATTGATTGTCTTATTTCAGTCTATATACATATATGTATGTTGGGGTGGCATTACCACCCCAATTTTTCTACTGATACTTCTTTCGAGATCGAGCAGGTCTGCATGTTGTGCCAGAGATGCTAAGGTTCTCATGTGCTCTACAGTGAGCACATGTCCACGAGTTGGAGCCAGATGTTATCCCCGATTTTTAGGGATATCTAGGAGATCATGTCTCGAGGCCCACGGGTCCTAGACATGGAGTACCGAGAGAAGGATTGACTTGAGCATGGCCCTGGAGGGCCCACCCTTTTCTTCTTCCATCATCCTTGCCTTGTCAACAACAGTAGCATCCATCACCATCGACTTGGTCTTGTATTAGAAAGAGTTCTTGATCCATGAGGTAATTGGTCCATGTATCATGGTATGTGTCACTTTTGATCATTAAAACCTTTAAATATATGCATCTGATTCCTTTTATTTCTAACAACTGCTTGGGTCTTACATTTGCCACTTGACCATGTTTGGAGGGATTGCTAGGGTGTCCTAAAAAGCCTTTGTCCATAGGTTTTGGTTTGCCACTTGGGGGGGGACTTCTGAAAGGCCATCATCCGTTCCCACCATAAAACTAATATTTCATCTTGTTTCCCACTCCCCTTGTCCGAGCATTGGGTTGAAATTTCTTCAGGATTGCACCTTGTCTCGTGGGAAGAAGGGGCTAAAGGCCCAGAAGGTAAAATCAAGCTGGTAAGAGATAAAAGCCTAAAAATAAAATCTCGAGATGCTTCACCCAGGGATCCCCGAGAAAGCAATAAAAGCCTTCTCAACAAGAAACTAGAGGGACCTGGAAGAAAATAATAAAGCAAGACCTAGTGAGAGGATAGGGGGTCTCATCACAAGCCAGGCTATTAGGTCCATGGGTACCTAGAAGTATGACATTTCCACCAGCTGGTTACCACGCTAGGGCAGTGACTCTTGGTTGTATGGCTAAGGGAAAGGGGGTCTCATCACGAGACAACCTTTCATTTCTCTGAAAGTACTTGTGGGTCACGCTGCCACCACTGGTCACCACACCAGGGCAGTGTCCCCTGATTAGCTCTTGAACAAAAAGAGAAAGAAAAGCAATAAAAGAATAAAGGTAATAATGGGCTTGGAAAGAGTGCATCTATGACAGGTACAACTCGCCTTCTACAAAGGCACTCACAGATAACACATTGCATCCTTGGCCCTCACTGCACCCACATGCTTGGAATCCCCTTAACCACATCACCCAATCACATGGTTTTGATGATGTTTTCTTCTGGGAACACACCTTTTTCGATGGACACTGGCCCAATAGAATGTTTTGTCTTTTCCTCCAGATTTGTATAGCAGACTTGTGTAATGTCTTTGAGCTATTGACAAATGTATTAGGGGTTTTATGCATTTGTTTAATAATATTAATGATGAGATGTGATTGACATTGCTATGATCCCTGTGACTAATGAGCCCATGGAAGGCGTAGCTTTTGATGTGCAAGACCATTCCCGACGGACATGTACCATTTGGATCGATACACATGGGGAGATGATCAGTTCGGACCTCCATGGGGCTAAAGATCCCACCAGATGGATGCTAAGACCCCATCAGGGGGTAGATACAGGGCATATGATGATCAAAGACTTTACACCAGAGAAGAAGAGAACGTTCTACCAAAGGCACCCCGACACTTCTTGGCCTAAGGGGATTGACCCACTTTCAAAGGGACATTGGTTCTAGATGGCTCAGGATGTAACCAGGAGGCTTATGACATCATCATGAGCATGTTGGTAGATGGACAGGGCAGTTGGCACGTGTGGCAGCTTGAAGGAACCCAATGAGGGCTAACGTCATGCTTCAGGAGGCTACATTTTCCCTGATAGGGGCTAACGTCACCCTAGGAAGGGGTGACGTCTTACCTTTTTGATTGATTAGGGTTTTAGTCTAGCATTTAATGTAAAAGTAGTATAATTTTGATATTATGGCCCCGTCGGCCTTTTTATGACCTAAAAAGTAAATTAGGTCATTGATACAGTATATATTGAGGATTTTGATCCTCATTTTATCATAACTCATTCACTCCATAAGGAGGACTGAAATTTGTGCCCTCTCTTGGGTTTTTGGCTGAATTAAGTGATGCACACTTGTTGAAGGAAGAGATTTTTGACATTTATCGTGTTTCTCTTGAAGGAAGGTGTTACAACTAGGGTTTGCATGGTTATTTCTTGGTGATTTGTAAGTATTTTTCTGCAAAAATTCTTGAATGAATGGTTGTAGTTTAATTTCTTACACTTGTTTATAAATATTGTTGAATCAAAACCCTAGGGGACAAGAACACAAGTAGGTCATTGTCTCATGTTCCCTGATAGAGAAACCTTAAGCCATTTTTTAGGAAAAGGAGCCTACCCTTAACTACACTCCTATTTCCTCTTCCTCTTTGCTAGCCGTACTAATTTGATGCCAAAAAGAATGAGACGTCCCTAGCCTAGGTCTACTGCACTAGGCCCGTACTCTTTCTAGGGTTTTCTTAAAGGCCTTGCTTTAGCAACACCTCACCTCATCAAACCCTCTTGTTTTGGTTATATTTTTATTATTGAGCTAGTTGTCTGTCGGGAAGGAGGAGAGAGCACGAGGCCTTGCTTTAGCAACACTAGAGGGATCCTCTCTCCCCTATGGTTTTGATTTTGAGGCCCTGCTTTAGCAACACCCCAAAACGTTTCCCTCTAGTTCTTGAAATCTTGCCTCCTTCAACCTTTGCATCCTTCACCTATGACTCCATTAAACCCTAAGGCATTGATCTGAAAGTCCTCTAACGTTGAAGTGAAGCTGATCAAACAATTCTCTAAATTATTTGAATTTCAAACCCTAACCTACTAACCCTAAGTTGTTGACGTCGTCATTGGATATTTCATCTTTAATGCAACAAAATTTTACTTTATGAGCAATTGAATGGTGGTTTAAAGCATTTATTAAATGAAGTGTTGATTGGTTACATTGAATGCCACATCGTTCCAATATTTACTGGTGAAGTGTTATATCTTTTCATTTGCTATTGATAAACATTGACTTCGTCAACATTTATTGTTAATTGCTTATATATATTTATCAGATAGTCTTATGAAGCACTAACCAAGTGAGATATAGCTTGCATATATGCATTTGATGTTATCTTGTTCCAGGCAGGTGTTCTTCCTCGAGGATTTACTTTATTATTGGCTGTTTAGCTGTGACTTTCTGTTTGGGTGGTGACTTGTGAGGAGAAAAGTTTGTCCTTATCTCATTATCCTTCTACCTCCTCAAAACCACAAGTCACCGAGGATCTCTCCCCAGGGCCTAACCTCCCTAAAGAGAAAGAACCTCTCCATTGTGGTGACATTGGGTGGGATAGGTTCATATTATGCCAGTTTGGCCTTCGATCTTATAGCCCTTTTCCTAGCTACAAACTGTTCGATAACATAACCAACCCCTCAATCATCATGTTTGAGAGCCCCTAAGTCCTCAATCAGCTACCTATGCCAGTTTCCAAGCCTTTCCGTCAATTGCACCAGCAAAAGATCCCCCACTTCCTTCTCCACCTTCATTATATGGAATTCTTCTTATCCATCCATGCAAGAAGTTCCATGCATGGATTATAGTTTAATAATTAATCATGTAATTTTAAACCTTTTCTTAATTTAGCATTTCTTTGATTACTTTTTAGTAATTTCTCTTATTTTTTATCTTCTTTTTTTTATTACAATTTCTTGATTATTTTATTATCTTTTTTTTTTTCTTGATTATTATTATTCTTTTTTTAATTAATTATTAACTATTCATTATTTTAAGACTATTTATTTTCAATTTAATACTTAAATTGAAAGTACAAGGCATTACAAATTGAGATGTTGATGATGAAAGGAGAAGACAATCGATCTATGGTTGCGAGAAAAGAAGATAATGGACATGCTATTGGAGCAAGTGAATTTGAGAAATCAATTATAAAATTGAAGGCTACATAATAAATTAAAGAGATTAAAGAGAAGATATCCTTGGAGACTATGGAAGTTGAGGGTATACATCAAAGTGTTTCCATTGTCAAATTTAATTCTGAAAGTGGCTCACATGACAAGAGGGCAAGACAAAGAGCTTGAGAAGGAAGTCCATAAAGATGATGGACATGGACTAATGGATATTGACCTAGTAGTAGTAGAAGAGGATGATGAGGTTTCCATAGCTATAGTAAAAGGAACATATGAGGAGAGGCAAGCTTTGAGAGTTGTAAATGCAATAATCCAAGCTATACGAGAAGAAAAAGAGAAGAGTATGAAGGGAATTTTTGTTTTATTTTTTCATTTAATTGTTTGTGATTGTGAAGGGATTGACAATAGTATTAAAACTATAGAAGTTGAGAAACAATAAAACTCTGATAAAGTGTTAAAATTGTTGAGCAACAAAAGAAAAGGGGAAATAATTGAATATGAGAGTAAATTACAATTTGAAGCAATAAAAGTGAAGAAAATAGAGGAGGAATTAGGTGTTAATTTAGAAATCCTTGAAGAGGATGGAGGACATGGGAATTGAATTCCAGAAGAAAAGGAAATTAATGATGGTAAGGAGGATAGAGAATATGAAGAGAATAAAAGTGATAAGAAGATGATAGAAAACATGAAAATAATTGTGATGTTGAAGGTGTTGATAGCAACATTAAAGTTGCAAGACATGAATATGTTGATGAATAACATCATGAGAAAATGCCAAGGCTTTAGAGTATCAACAACACAAGCAAAGAAAAAGAAAAGATGATAAAAGAAAGAAAATTCTAAAATTTGCAAAATTAGATAAAGAAAGTTATGTAGATGAAGAAATTATTGAAGAAATTTAAAGAATGAACATGTTGATAAGTACAACTCAACAAGAGATGAGGAGGAAGATGAATTGAAAGAAGACTTTTCCATTTCCTTTGAGCAAGGAAGTTAATGAGAGAAGAATATAATGAAAAGATTCTTGCTCTTTGGAGCACTAAAGAAAGAAGATATTATCACTAGTTGATGAGGTTGCAGAAAAAAAATGGCGAGATCAATGTTTGTGAGGATGATTACGAGAACAATGGGTGGGAATTTATTGCTCCCATGTAGCTATGACATGAAACAATTCGTGTTGAATTAATAGTCTAGGAGGAAAAGGTAATTGCATTTTTAGAAGACATTGCATTTCTAAGTGAGAGTGGAAGGAATGAATGTGATAGCTTGTTGGATGCTACATAGGGTGATCATAGCAGCACACTTAAGAAAACATTGAGGACATTCACATGGGTAAAAATGAAGAAAAAATGTACTCGGTCCAAGGTCTATAATCAAAGGAAGAAAGTAAGGAGGTATGAAGTAGCCTCTATGCATATCAACGTGACATATACACACATGATGCAACAATAGAATTTTGAAATTAGGAAAATGACATCAACATAGGGATGTTCTTTCCATCTACCTAGAGAGTATGATGCAGTAGATTCAATCCTTATCCATGATTCCTACCCTAGTGCCAAATATTTATTGTAGTAGCACCCTAACCATTAGATCAATGACTAGTTCATCTAATGATCTATGATTCATAGTTGCGATCCCACGTGTGTGGAAACCTGACAAAATATGAGCTATCCATTACTTTAATTTGAACGACTACAATACATCACGATGTTTGTGTTTTAAACCAAATCCTATCAAGTAAAAGGCCAATATGCAATTCAAGTTGTCATATTATCCCTTGATCCTATGGCTCATAATATTTCATCATGTTTGTGTTTATGCAATTCCAATTTTCATATTATCCCTTGATACTATGGCTCATAATATTTCATAATGTTTGTGTTTTAAACCAAATACTATCAGGGAAAAAGCCAAAATGAGATTCCAGTTGTCATATTAGTTCTTGATCCTATGGCTCATAATATTTTGTGGGTCACTTATGGATGGATTTCATGGATGAAATACTTTATGTTCAATCCTTTTCCATGCAATCCTATGGTTTGTATTAGTTTGAGGGTCAAACATCATGCAATGAAGGTGAATGGCCCATGATCTAGTGTAGCATGTGATGATTTAATGACATTTTAAATAGGTCATACATAAAAATAACAAAATAAAATAAAATAATTAAACTTTGATTTGATCTGGTGGTAGGTAGAACTATGGATGAGTGGTAAATTTCTAGTGTTGAATTTTACTTTATTTATGAAACAATGAAATTTTACCATGAGAAAAGAAATTTTGATGAGGAACAATGATGTTTAAGTGGGGAGGAATTATTTGAGAGGGTGGGGTTATTATGCTCAAACCCTTGTGTCCAGAGACTTCTCTCGAAGGAAGACTAGATCAAAAGAATAGAAGAGAAAATTGTGAAGGAAAAGAATAATGAAGAAAGGAAAGGAAAGGAGGGTGATGAAGAATAAGAGGAGAAAATTATGAAGGAAGGGTGATTGGGCTTAAAACTCGATCCCTGCCTGGACTGTATTTATAAAATTACATCCCCATAAATGTTATTCAATCTCAGTTAAATTGGTGTGCTGGTGGCGCTTATGATTTTGGTATGGCGGGGGATACCGGTGGGCCGTTTGCAGTTCCCATTCACTACTACAAATCTTAAAAGCTACCCACCAACATGTTTATTGCTCAAAATGTATGTCGTCATCTTACCAGCCTTCCAAAAAGTCCAGAACCCTCTGAACAGCTGCAATGTCTTTTGAACTGTTTCGCAGCGGTTCAAACCATGGGCATCCCACCACCATTCCAATGAAACCATGTTGATGAGGCTGCTCTTGCACACAAAAGCTTGTATTTCAGATTATTATGGGTAACCTCCATAACAATCAATTATTGCTGCTTGTGTATCACCTGATCAGGATATGCTTTCAATTCAATTGCTTTACCTGGTATACTGTTCTGTAGAGCTGTACAACTGAAGCATGGGCGCACAAAACGTTGTGTGCAGCGATATATGGCTCAGTGGAAGAGTTGCCCGACCTGCATGTCCCAATGTCTGCCGAGCATCTCCCTGGAGGGTATTTGCCTGTATCATAGCCCTCTGGTATGAAGGCGTTGGGTTCGTTAAAAGTACTCCAATATTTCACTCGCCCACCAAAAATTCTGAAACACGCCTCTGCGTACCAAGTGAAATCGTCCCTGCGTCACAAAAATGGTTTGTTTACTGGGGGAGTTTCGTTATCTTATCTTGACGCATCATAATCTTACAGTGTCCCTTTTGGGTATATGTGAACAACTGATTTCGGTAGCGAAAAGAAATTTACATTCAAAAGGGACACTGAAAATCCAAATCCAAGTCAAACTTTGTACATCAATTTTACTCTAAAAATAGACTGTTAACGCAGCACTAATAACCACGCATACTTCCGAAGATTGGCTCCTGCTTCATCTTCGGAGGCAGATCTTTGTTTACAGGGAAGCAGCTGAAAAATGGTTATTCTCTGTCAGATTATAACATTCAAAAGGGATCAACGCTATTCCTTCTCCGTGTAGGGTTTCAGAGAAGTGGAATGACCTAATCCTCAAAGTCTATGCAAGTCTGCCCCCACCGAACGACAAGGATAATTCTTTGAAAAGGCAGTCGAGAACATAGATCCTAAAATGGCAGTGGATAACATATCATCTTCTTCTTTGGATCCTAACACATCTGAGTCACAAGTCTTCTTTGTACTGAAATTGGAAGATACGCTAGAGTTTCATGTGAGACGTTGCAATTCAATGGATTGGCCATTGCAACATAATGGATTGTGTTTATCATTTTTTTTTTAATGAATAGGTTTTAATTCTAAATTTTGTTTCTTAGAGGGAGGATGGCATGTCTTATCCGAGTAAGAGTAATAGAAGGTAGGCATGTCAGTAGTACCTATATCTATAGTTGGAAACTTGATGTAAACTTAATTACGATGTAAATGTAATTATAATGTTTATTTTAATAACCTTACATCAAATGAAAATATCAAATCTCCTCATCAATATTTTTTAACAAAATTAACTAAATTTTAAAAATTGAAATAAAATATAATAATAAAGAAATAATTTTTAGTGGGAGAAACTCTCTTGAGTTTGATATGGATAAAGGTCTATCCAATCAAATACACATAATATATGATTATTTTCAACTAATTTAATAATAAAGAAATAATTTTTAGTGGGAGAAACTCTCTTGAGTTTGATATGGATAAAGGTCTATCCAATCAAATACACATAATATATGATTATTTTCAACTAATTTAGAAATTGGATAATGAAAATATGACTTTTAGATATAGAATTTTTTTAAGGCTCTTGGACCATTTCAAAGATACTTGTTAAAAGTTAAAATCTCAAAAACTAAAGAAAGCTAAGAAAATCCTAAGAAAATCTCAAAAAACCTACAAAGCTATAAGCTAAAGAAAGTTAAGAAAATCCCAAAAACATGTTTTGAAAACTAATATAATTATGTCAAAGCTTGAAGCACCCACAAATGTCCATCTCCCTTTAAATAATCTAAGTTTAGATTCTCATATTTAAACTTAGATGAAACACAATGTATGGGAATCTTTCTTGGCTCTTGCTTCGGCGGTGGCTTACTTTGCTAAACCCCGACCCTTTGCTTCTTTCCTCTCCTACACGCATGTTAGGGGGAGGTGTTGTTCCTCTTCCTCACTTTGAATCCGATGTAGATTTTAATTGACTTGTTGAATCTCTAGGAAAATCTGTAGCCAAGACAAATAAATTGTGGTTTGTGAAGAAGCTTGATCAGATCCCTGAAGTCAACCTTCCCCAAGTTTTGGCTCGTTCTAAAGCCCTTTCTTTCGCGGAAAAAGGATTGGTCAGCTAGTTCACTCGGTTATGGTCCTCTCCTCGCCAAATGGAAACTTGGATTGCCACTAATTGGTATCCTTTGATCAAAGGTAGGATGAATGACTTCTTTTGTGGATGAGGGTTTTAAACCTATTTATTCAAGTTCAAGGAAGATAGAGACCTCATTTTCAGAAGCAACCCTTATTTTCTTAGTCCTAGAGGTATGTATCTCAATCGATGGACATCGAATTTTGATCCAGAAGTAGACCTCCTCTTAGTTGTTCAAGTATGGGTACACCTCTCTGATTGTCCCCTTCATTGTTGGGGAGATGATGTCCTCAAATGTATAGGATATTTGATCCAGGTGGATATTGGTGGCCACCCACCTATTCCAACTGGCTCCTCTTGATAGTTCTTAATTCACCACGTTCTTCTGTAATTCTTGTAATTGTGGGTTCTACACTTTTGGGGCTGTCTAAAGCCCTACACAACTTCCAAGTGGATATTGGTGGCCTCCCACCTAATCCAACTAGCTTATTTTAGAATTTTTCATGTTAGTACATCTTTTTGTACTTCCAGGGCCATTTTGGGGCCCTAAATAGTGTTTTTTTTGGCTTGCGACAATCAAACTGTCGACAGATTCATAGTTTGACAACATAATGTGTAGTTATCGAAAATACCTTTACAACGGGCTATCACACGCCTAACCCTAGGAGATGAAACGCCAAAATTTATGTGGGCCTCGATGGGTAAGTTGGCACCTCAACTTCCTAGGGTCGTAACTTTTGCATACAACCTATGTTTTAGGCACGTGATATCCCGTTGGAAAGGTATTTTCTAGAAATACACATTATGCCATCAAGATCCAGATTTATGAGCGAAACGAAAGGAATAACAGAATGAATACAATAACACAGAGATACAGAGAACAACAAAATATATCCAGTGAACAATAACTGCTATTGAATAAATAAAATAGGTTGAAACTATGGAACTGCTGAAATGAGAATAACTTGCTTGAATGGCGGTAGTTATCTCTGAGAAGAGATGTGGTAGCTACGTGCATCCATCTGGGAATAATGATTACAATGAGGCTCCAAAGTCCTTTTTAACATTACTCATGAATTCCAAAACCCTATACATACAAAAACCTAACCCTAGGAGATGAAACGCCAAAAGTTATGTGGGCTCCAATGGGTAAGTTGGCACCTCAACTTCTCGGGGTCATAAATTTTGCATACAACCTTTGTTTTAGGTGCGTGATAGCCTGTTGGAAAGGTCTTTTTGAGAAATACACATTATGTTGTCAAACTCTGACTCTGTGTACAATTTGACTATGGAAAGAAAAAAAAAACACTGTTTAGGGCCCCAAAACGAATTTAGAAGTACATAAAGATGTACTGACATGAAAACTTCCAAAATAATCCACTTGGATTAGGTGGTCGACCACCAATATCCACTTGGAAGATGTGTAGGGCTTCATACATCCCCGAAAGTGTATAACCCACAATTACAAGAATTACATAAGAATGTGTTGAACTAACAACTGTCAAGAGGAGCCAATTGGAATAGGTGGGTGGCCACCAATATCTAGCTAGATCAATCCTCCCCCCTTAGGAAGCAATGGTCTCCATTGTGTTGAGTGCCCCCATCAAATGAGGAAACTTCTGCTGAATTTAGCCCTGGGTGAGCCACTTGCCTTGGTGCAGGAGTTGCCATGCCTTGACAACATGATAAAGCTGGATCCTTTGCTGGCGAGTTCCCTTGACTTGTGTGTCCACTATCTAATCAGTGGATGAATGTTCCATGTAGCCAGGGTTGAGCTATGTTGGTGTCAATTGTTCTGTGATCTATGAGGTGTCCAATAATGGTGGAAAATATAGACAAAGGAGGTCCACATTGAACATTGGGTGCAAGCCAAGGAAGGGTGGTGTGTTGAGCTAAAAATCATTGCTACCCACAACTTTGGTGATAGTTTAAGGACCATAGTGAAGTGGGCAGAGCTTCTAATGGGGACCTGTAAAGCACTCTTTCTAAAAATGTAACCAGACCTTGTCTCCCACCTAAAACTGGTGTAGTACCTGATGTTAATCATGGTCCTGCTTGTACTTAGCATTGGATTTTTGCAAAATCTCATGGACCTGTTGTCGGATGTGCTGAATCCGCTCAATAAATCTGGTGGCTTTTTCCACCTCAGACTGAACATGGAAATATTCTTCTTGTGTGGTTGCAAGAGGTAGTGCAACATCAATGGGACTGAAGGGTTGGAATCCCAGCCCCACCTGAAATGGGATATGGTCAGTGGAGCTATGGAGAGCCATGCTGTAGTTGTTATGAACATAGGGTAGAATCTCATCCCATTTAGACAAATGCTTAGAGTTGTACATGTGCAAGATGTGCACAATCATCCAATTGACTACCTCTGTATGGCCATCGGTTTGGGGGTGGAAAATAGTGGATTTAGTGAGCTTGGTGTCCAACGGTGACCATATACTCGACCAAAATGTGCTAGGGAACCTGTTGTCCCAATATGAGGTTATGGTCTGTGGTATCCCAAAATGGACCCACACCCATTCGAAGAAGATCTTGGCAGTATCTGTCGCTATGATGCTCTTCTTGTAGGTTTTTATAATGGCCATCTTCGAAAACTTATCAACCACCACAAATACACAATCATTTCCATGCTTGGTGGATGGAAGGTCGGACATGTAATCCATTGAGATGGATTCCCAAGGCCTCTCGAGAGTAGGAAGAGGGTGTATAATCCTTGCTTCCTGATGGTTGGCTTGGCAGTGACACATGCAATGCAAGATCTTATATACTTGTTGACGTCGTGTCGAAGTTTTGGCCAATAAAAATGTTTCTGTAGAACGACCATAGTTTTCTCCATGCCAAAATGTCCTGCCATATGACTGTAGTGAGCCTCCCAAATCATCTTTGAACGCTCGCTTGTGGGAACACAGAGGTGGCCCGGTGGCATAATAGTCCATCATGGATGTGAAAAATGGTGGAATTTGCTCTTGTACCCAAGAGTTGATAGGTGGTGGCAAAGTCAAGGTCATGCTGATAAAATTGGGGCAGCGTAGATGCCTCATGCCCACATGAATGGAGCACTGTGGTCAGTGAAACAATGGGAGGATGACTAAGGCAGTCAACAACAAGATTTGTGCTCCATGTTTTATACTTCATGTTGAGATGAAACTGTTGTAGGTATGTGGACCACTTTTGATGGTGGTCATTTTGCAACTTCCCCTATGTCTGTATGAACTGCAGAGGCTTGTGATCATTGTGAATGATTGTCTCCTTTCTCAGAATGTATTGTTTCCATTGACGACAGGCTTACATAATTGAATACATTTATCTTTCATAGGTGGGGAATTTCCAGATAGTATCAGAGAGTGTCTCACTATGGTATGTTACTGGATGACCATGTTGAGTGAGAACTGCACCTACAACATAGCCAGAGTCATCGGTCTCAATCTTGAATGGTTGTTGCAGATCAGGTAAGGAGAGTACTAGAGTTGAGCACAAGCGATGCTTCAGATCATCAAATGCTTGTTTTTGTGCCTTTCCCCATGTGAAATTTTCCTTCCCACCACCCTTGGTTACTTGGTTGAGGGCCCATGCAATATGGGAGAATCCCAACATGAACCTTCGGTAGAAGTTGGAAAGTCCCAAGAAGCTCCAAAGCTCGATTAGTGTGGTCGGGGTTGGCTGGTAATGAATGAATTAGATCTTAGTTGGATACACATGTACCCCATGCTCATCAACAAAGTATCCCAAGTATTGGACCTTGTTCATG
The DNA here is from genome assembly GCA_009831015.1 of Picea engelmannii. Taxonomy (NCBI): domain Eukaryota; kingdom Viridiplantae; phylum Streptophyta; class Pinopsida; order Pinales; family Pinaceae; genus Picea; species Picea engelmannii. The sequence continues at coordinate 1,059,490 of ML783012.1, forward strand.
CCAAAGGATCATTTTTCCAAGTTGGCATATAGCTTGTGTTGTTGCAAAGTGCCCAAAACCTACTGAATATGTTGCATGTGCTCCTCCCAAGTTCTGTTGAAGATGAGGATGTCATCTATATATACCACCACAAAAGAGTTGGTGAAGGGTCTCAATACATCATCCATCAATCTCATGAAAGTTGTTGGTGCATTTGTTAAGCCAAAGGGCATGATCAACCATTCAAAGAGAGCTTCTTTATATTTGAAAGTTGTCTTCCATACATTAGTTGGTTCAATGGGAACCTGGTGGTAGCCATACTTTAGGTCAATCTTGTTGAAGAAATTTTCCCCCTTGAGTTGTTCAAGAAGGTCATCAATTTGTGGATTTGGGTACCAATTTCAGACTGTGATTTTGTTTAATGCTATATAATCAATGCAGAGATGCTAGGTCTCATCTTTATTATGCATCAACATAATCAAGCTTTTGCAAGGGGAGGAGCTGTGTCAGATGTGCCCCTTTTGAAGAATCTCTTGGATTTGGCACTTGATTTCTTCATTTTCCATGAGTGAGTGATGATAGACTAGTCCATTAGGCAACGATGCATCAAGGGTTTGATCAATTGGATGCTTGACTTGGAAGTGCATTGGTACCCCGGTGGGTGAGGAGAATATGTCTCTGTACTCTTCCACGATACCATCCACTTGCTTCTACTGCAAAGAGAGGCTTTGTGTAGAGGTCATGGATGTGGCAGCGACCTTATGCTTACTACGAGCACAGATCACAAAGAAGACGAACTTCTCGTTCTGTGAAATAATCTTACTACATTTCTTAGTAGAGATTAAAGAAATAGCGGTAGGCGATGCTACCTCTAGTATCTTGTACAATTGTCTACCCAAAGTAATAATAACACTACGAGGTCTAGACTCATACATAGCATGTCGCTTCCACAAATATGGTTGGCCTAATAGAACATAAAAAATTTCAAGAGGATCCAGTTGGAATAGGTGGGTGGCCACCAATATCCACCTAGATCAAGATTCTTTCAGAAAATACATACAGATAAGTCAAAATCCAAGATGTCAATGTATGCTTGTACCAAAATTTGTGTAGAAGTGGATCTTGATAAAGGTTTCCTAGAATCCATTAGTTTAACACTAGATGGGTGGTCTCACATCCAACAACTAGATTATAAAACACTTCCTTTCAAATGAAATATACATGAGTCTGGGCATTTTTCCAAAAATTGCGCGAGAAAACCCTCGGGATCATCCTTAGACAACCCTAAGCAGAGAGAAGATTGGAAACCTTCTAAGAAAATGACATCTTCAAGTAATGGATTTGGTTAAAGCTCGATGCCATATTCCTCCGAATGTCTTGGGGATCTAGATCAGGAAAAAAAATACCTGCAAATCCCTAGAAATCCACACAACAAGTAACAAAGGACAATCATTTGAATCTACACTTAATACTTCAAACAAATACGAGGCTCTAGAAAGCGACTCTATAGACCATGAAGTGGATATGTACTCAAAACATCAAGAAGTATTAAACCCAAACCTTATTTGGAAAAATATATACTTCCCAGATAAAATAAAACAAACACCCGAAAGTGAGGAGGAAGACACAAATGTCGAGAGACAAGAGGATACATAAACCATAGTAGAAAATCCCTCTCCCCAACTAGGGAAAATTGTTACAATAAGGAAGGCACAGCGGGATTGAGAAGAAGGATAAATTCAAGGAGAGAAAACCAACAAAAGAGAATGAAGGAAATCAAATAGACACAAGAGGGAAGAGACAACAAATCATGAAAAGGAAACGGGGAAACAACAATCCATTGGATCTTCACTTGGACATACCGGAAAAGGAAGCAAGGATCAAGAGGGTTATGCATCTCCAAAACCATCTTGAGGCGTTCCATCTCTCTTTTCCTAGTCATTATAACACTCTCTTGGAATTGTAGAGGTTGGAAGTGCATAGGTTTCAAGGGAAAAAGAAAATTAGATTCCCTTAGAGATTTGATTAAAATAGAGAAGCCTACTATAATTCTCATTTAGGAGACCAACATGGAAGAGCACAAAATTATTAAAGAGGGGAAAAATATTTGGAAGGATAGTGGAGGGCTGGGAATAAGTTCGAGAGGAGCATCAGGAGGAATCTCAACAATGTGGGACACTTCAAAACTTGAGATAGAGGCATCTTTTTTCTTGAAACATTGTATTTTATCTCTCTTTCATTGCAAAGACACATATATGTCTTTTACTCTCATTAATATCTACATGCCAACTAGACATTTTGATGAGATAGGATTTTGGAACTCATTGCATGCCATAAAGGAAACTCTAGCTTTAGCCTCTTGTATCGTGGTTGGGGATTTAAACACAATATTATTCAGTTCGTAAAAGAGATGAGGCAATGCTGTGCATGATCCTATGCGATAAAAAATGGAAGACTTGATCTCTGATTGGAATTTAGTAGATTTCAAGCTAACTAAGGGAAATTTTACTTGGAACAATAAAAGGGCAGGTCTAGCTCACATTGCAGTGCACCTTGGTAGATTTCTTGTTCATAGTGATTTCTTCCTTTTAGACATACATATCTCATTAAAAATAATTCATTTTGTAGTTTTTTTAATCATAAACCTATTGTGTTATCTGTAGAACCCCCTAAGAATTTTGGGATTATTCTCTTCATATTTAACCCTCTTTGGTTGCAGAATGAGGAAGATTTCACTCTTGTAGAGGAGGTCTAGACACTCCTTGTTTCAGGTTCCCTGAATTACATTTGGGATACCAAATTGAGGTCAAAAAAATTTCTTTAAAGCGATGGGCCAAGACTATAATTGTGCCTCCACAACATGAAATTCTAAAATATCAAAGAGATTTGGAGGAAATACAACTAGTACTCATGGAAGAAAAAAAAATTATTGAACAAATGTTGCAAGTAGAGAGAGATGCATGCCAAAAAATACAATAAACTTATATAAAGGAGGAAGACGAATGGAGATTGAATTCACGAAGTCTTTGGCTCAAATAAGGAGATAGGAACACCACTTTATTTCATAAAGAAACCAAAGAAAGAAGATAGAAAAACATAGTAAAAAAATCAAATAGTAGGTGAGCAAAGTATAGATGAGTTCATAAAAATTCAAGATGCAACAAAAGAAACACTTTGAGGAGTAATAGACTCAAGAGGAAGAAGGACCGAATAATGTACACAACAAAGAAATTTTATAACACATACCTCATATTATAACCAAGGAAGAAAACATATTCCTTTTTAAAAAATAGAAGAGGAATACATTGCACAAGTTGTCTGGAGTCTGGAACATGACAAAGCACCATGGATTGATGATTTTTCAATTCACCTTTTCAAATTGTTTTGTAGTCTGGTGAAAAATGACCCAAAAAAGAGGTCGAATTATACTATAATTAAGAAAAAAGTTGATGGAGTGACCAACTCCACCTTTTTGGTACTCATTCCAAAGAAAGAAAACCCCTCCAAATTTTCTTGTTTCCAACCAATCTCTCTTTGCAATTATTCTTAACCAAAATTATTACAAATAAATTGAAGAAAGTCATGCCAAAAAGAATTTCAAAAAATAAAGGTGGTTTTATGAAGAAAAGATAGATAGTGGTGATCCGGATTTAGGAGTGGAACGAACTGATTAACATATTGAATACAATAAAAACAAAGATATGGAGAACAACACAGATATCTAGGGAACAATATCTTTTATTGAATAAATGAAATAGGCTGAAAATGTAAAACTACAGAACTAAAACAACTTGCTCAAATGGTGGTAGATATCTCTGAGAAGCGATGTGGCTGCTACGTGCATTCGTCTGAGAAAAATGATTACAATGAGGCTCGATAGGCCTTTTTAATACTACTCATGAATTCCAAAACCCTAGACACCCAAAAACCTAACCCTAGGAGGTGAAATGCCAAAAGTCAAGTGGGCCCCTATGGGTAAGTTGTCACCTCAACTTCCCGTGGTCGTAAATTTTTCATACGAACTCTGTTTTAGGCGTGTGATAGCCTGTTGCAAAGGTCGTTTAGAGAAATACACATTACGCCATCAAACTTTACATACTTTACATTTTGACTGTGGAAAGCTAAAAAAACAGTGTTTAAGGCCCCAAAATGGCCCTGGAAGTACAAAAAGATATGCTGACATGAAAATGTCTAAAATAAGCCAGTTGGATTAGGTGGGAGGCCACTAGTCTCGTTATGGAAGATGTGTAGGGATTCAAACATCCCCGGAAGTGTAGAAACCACAATTACAAAGAAGTACAAAAGAACGTGTTGAAATAAAAACGATCGAGAGGAGCCAGTTGGAATAGGTGGCTGGCCACCAATATTCACCTGGATCAGTCCTCCCCCTTAGGAAGCAATGGTATCCATTTTCTTGAGTTCCCCATCATTTGAGGAAACTTTTGCTGAATTTGGTCTTGGGTGAACCACTTTCCTTGGTGTAGGAGTTGCCCTGCCTTGACAACCCAATAAAGATGGATCCTCTGCTGGCAAGTTCCATTGACCTGTGTGTCCACTATCTGATCAGTGGATGCTTGTTCCATGTAGTTAGGGTTGAGATATGTTGGTGTCTATTGTTTTGCAATCTCTAAGGTGTCCAATAATGGTGGAAAATATGGCCGAAGGAGGTCCACATTGAACACTGGGTGCAAGCCAAGGAAGGGCAGAGTGTTGAGCTCAAAACCATTGCTATCCATAGCCTTTGTGATAGTTTAAGTCCCATAGCAAAGTGGGCGGAGCTTTCGATGGGGCTCTGTAAGATGCTCTTTCTGAAAATGTAACCAGACCTTGTCTCCAACCTGAAACTAGTGTGTTACCCTGTGTTGATCTTGGCACTGCTTGTACTTAGCATTGGCTTTCTACAAAATCTCATGGACCTGTTTGCGGATGTGTTGAATCCGCTCAATGTATCTAGTGGATTTGTCGGTCTCAGACTGAACATGGGAAGAGTCTATCTATGTGGTTGCAAGAGGTAGTGCAACATCAATGGGACCCAAGGGTTGGAATCCTAGCGTCACCTGAAATGGGCTATGGTCGGTGGAGCTATGGAGAGCCCTATTGTAACTGTGTTGAACATAGGGGAGACTCTCATCCCATGTACTCAGATTCTTAGAGTTGTACATGCGCAGGATGTGCACAATCATTCGATTGAAAACCTCTGTTTGGTCGTCTTTTTGGGGGTGGAAAGAAGTGGATATAGTGAGCTTGGTGTCCAAAAATGACTAGAGACTCGACCAAAATGTGTTGAGGAACCTATTGTCCCGGTTGTAGATGATGGTCTGTGCTATTCCAAAATGGAACCACACTCATTCGAAGAAGATCTTGGCAGTATTTGTCGTTGTGATACTCTTCTTGCAGGCTTTGGATGGCCATATTCGGAAATCTATCAATGACCACAAATACACAATCATTGCCTTTCTTGGTGGATAGAAAACCAGACATGTAATCCATCGAGATGGATTCCCAAGGCTTCTCGAGAGTAGGAAGAGGGGTGTACAATCCTTTCTTCTCGATGGATGGCCTGGAAATGGCATATGTAGTGAAAGATGTGATATACTTGCTGACGTCCTGTCGAAGTTTTGTCCAATAAAAATGTTTCTGTAGAACGACCACATTTTTCTCCACGCAAAAATGTCCTGACATTCGACTGTAGTTGGATTCGAAAATCATCTTTTCACGCTCACTTGCAGGAACACAGAGATGGCCCAGATAGCATAAAATTTCATCCTGAATGTGAAAATAAGTGACATTTGTGCATGTACCCAAGAGATGATAGGTGGTGGCAAAGTTTGGATCTTGCTGATAAAGTTGGGGCCACTTAGATGCCTCATGTCCACATGAATGAAGCACAGTGGTGAGTGAATCCATCGGAGGTCGACTAAGGCAGTCTATGACACAATTTGTGTTCCCTATATTATACTTGATGTTGAGATGGAACTGCTGCAGGTAGGTGGACCACTTCTGATGGAAGTCGTTCAGAAACTTTCCATGGGTCTGTATGAACTACAAATGCTTGTGATCAGTTTGGATGATTGTCTCCTTTCGTAGAATGTAATGTTTCCATTGACAACATGATTGTACAATGGAATACATTTCCTTTTCATAGGTGGGGTGTTTCTGTAAAGTATCTAAGAGTGTCTCACTATGGTATCCACCAAATGACTATGCTAAGTGAGAATTGCACCTACAACACAGTCAAATGCATTAGTCTCAATATCGAACGATTGTTGTAGATCGGGAAAGGAGAGTACTGGAGTTGAGCACAAGCGATGCTTCAGATCATCAAATGCTCTTTGTTGTTCCTTCCCCCACATGAACTTTTCCTTGCCATTTCCCTTGGTAATTTGGCTGAGGGCCCATGCAATATGGGAGAATCCCAACATGAACCGTGAGTAGAAGTCAACCAGTACCAAGAAGCTCTAAAGCTCGGTTAGTGTGGTCAGGGCTGGCCAGTCACGGATGACTTGGATCTTAGCTGGATCAACATGTATCCCATGCTCATTAACAATGTAGCCCAAGTATTGGACCTTGTTCATGCCAAAGGAGCATTTTTCCAAGTTGGCATATAGCTTGTGTTGTCGTAGAGTGCTCAAAACCTGCTAAATATGACACATGTGCTCCTCCTAAGTTCTATTGAAGATGATGATGTCATCCAAATATACCACCACAAAAGAGTTGGTGAAGGATCTCAATACATAATCCATCAACCTCATGAAAGTGGTTGGTGCATTTGTCAAGCCAAAGGGCATGAACAACCATTCAAAGAGACCTTCTTTAGATTTGAAAGTTATCTTCCATACATCAGTTGGTTCGATGGAAACTTGGTGGTAGCCATAATTTAGGTCAATATTGCTAAAGAAATTTCCCCCCTTGAGTTGGTCAAGAAGGTCATAAATTATGGGAATTGGGTACCGGTTCCTCACTGTGATTTTTTTTAATGCTTTGTAATCAATGAAAATTCATCAGTTCCCTTCCTTATTCGGCACCAGTACAATCGGGCTTCCACAACGGGAGGATATGGGTCTGATGTGCCCCTTTTGAAGAATCTCTTATATCTGATGCTTGATTTCATCATTTTCCATCATCGAGCGATGATAGACTGGTCCATTAGGCAGAGGTGCACCGAGGGTTAGATTAATTGGATGCTTGACTTGGAAGTGCATCAGTACCTCGGTGGGCGAGGAGAATATTTCTATGTACTCTTCCATGATTCCATCCACTTTCTTTTGCTGCAAAAAGAGGCTCTTTGTAGAGGCCACGGATGTGGCAGTGGCCTTTTGCTTACTGTGAGCACGGATCACAAAAAAGACTAACTTCCTAGTTTGTGAAATGACCTTTCTGAATTGCTTAGCAGAGATTAAAGAAATAACGATAGGTAGTGCTACCTCTGGTATCCTGTACAATTGTCTACCCAAAGTAATAATAACACTGCGGGGTCTAGACTCGTACACAACATGACACTTCCAAAAATACATTTTTCCTAAAAGAACATCACAAACTTCAAGGGGAGCAATATCACACAGTACATCATCTTTGAAAGGCTTGATGTCGTAGGGTAGACGACACTGTTGGATGACACATAGATCTCTTCTTTGTCGAAACCAGTCGATGGTGTAGGGTTGTGGGTGCGGTGTCGTCGGTAGGTCCAACCACTTGAAGACCTCTGCTGAGATCAGGTTCTTATGACTGCCACTATCGACAATGACATGAAGTGGAGCCCACTTTAGCCACATGTGTGAGTGAAAGAGGTGTTCCCCTTCCTCTGGTTCTTCTGGTTCGCTTGGCTGGACTTTGGTGGTAGCGACAGTGGCATTGGGTTCAACATCGATAATATACTGCCCTCCTTCTAGATTTGATTTGGAGTCATAATCGTCCTCTGAATCTGAAGTCTTTAGCTCGACTGCGAGTGACTGAGCGACATTCTTCGGTGTTGTGCCAAAGGATTTTATGGTATTCACACCATTTTCCCGTGTCCTTCTTCGTCTTCTCATTACCCTTCTTGTGTTGCGGCTTGGACTGATTTTCCTGACAGTGGCCATATTTTCTCTGTCCCTTGTTGTATGGTTTGGGGCCACCTTTTCCCTGCTTCGGCTATGAGGAGTTTGCAGATCCAAACTCTCGCCTCTTCTGCTTAAATTTTTTCTCAATCTTGACAACATATCTATAATCCATACCAAATGAGGCGATGTCCAGAAACTCCATTTTTGTTTTAATGTATCTATGAAAACATCTGCAGTATTTTGGCACCAGATGTCGCTGAGAGTCTTTGATGCCCAATTTGGTGCACAGGGTATGAAAAATATTGGTGAAATCTGGTACTGTTTAGTCCCTTTCCTGACGCAGGGTGGTCCATGTAGTGTATTGGTCCTCGTAGCTTCCAACATGGTAGTATTGTTCTTTAATGGCATCCCGAAAGGAATCCCATGTAGGGGCAACCAAAAATATTGCAGATTCCTCTATGGCCCTTTTCTCAGAGCAAGTATCCCATTAGTCCTTAACATGGGGGATGACCTTGAGGAGTGAAAAAGTAATCTTTTCCCTATCGGAAAATTGTGGACCGAAAAATACCCTTCGAGCAGATTCGACCATTTGTCTACAACATCTTGATCTATCAGTCCCTCAAATAATGGAATATCAAAATTTACTTGTACCTTGAAGGGGGTTGCATGGCCGCTTGATGAAGATCTTTCTCCTGTGGGCAACCACCAAAGGATTTGTGCAAATTTTTCCATCATTTCGTTCCTTTGTCGTGCAAGGGCTTCATAGAGAAACATTTTAAAAGGATCTCTTGCTCCATCATCTTTCTTTTTGTCCCCCATGGGTTGTTGTCGGGATCGATGTGACCGATCTTGCAAAGGATCGATTGGTTCGATTCTCAACTTCTTCTACCCAGATCTTGTCGGGGACATGCACGAAGAAAAATAAATGAAGAGCAGACTTTTGTGATACCACTGATCCGAATTTAGGAGAGAAATGAACTGATCAACATATCGAATACAATAAACATAGAGATATGGAGGACAATGCAGATTTACAGTGAACAATATCTTCTATTGAATAAATGAAATAGGATGAAATTGTAAAACTGCAGAAGTGAAACAACTTGCTCGAATGGTGGTAGCTATCTCTGAGGAGAGATGTGGCTGCTATGCAAATTTCTCTGAGAAAAATGATTACAATGAGGCTCCAGAGGTATTTTTAATATTACTCATGAATCACAAACCCTATACATCCAAAAACCTAACCCTAGGAGGTGAAATGTCAAAAGTCATGTGGGCCCTTATGGGTAAGTTGGTACCTCAACTTCCGAGGTTCGTAACTTTTTCATATGACCTCCATTTTAGGTGCGTGATAGCCCATTGGAAAGGAATTTTCGATAACTACACATTATGTTGTCAAACTCTAACTTCGTCTACAATTTGACTGTGGCAAGCCAAAAAAACACTTTTTAGGGCCCCAAAAAGGCCCTGGAAGTACAGAAATATGTGCTAAGTGGGAGGCCACCATTATCCTCTTAGAATATGTGTATGGCTTCAAACAACCCTAGAAGTGTACAACCCACAATTACAAAGAAGTACAGAAGAAAGTGTTGAGCTAAAAATTGTCAAGAGGAGCTAGTTAAAATAAGTGGGTAGCCACCAATATCCACCTGGATCAAGTGAAAAATATTATTCTTGTTCAAGAAGTAATTCATACCGAAAGGGTAAATAAATAAAAATGAATTATCATAAAAATGGACATGGAAAATGCTTTCGATGAGGTTTGCCACTCGTTTCTTTTTGTTGTGCTCAAGAAGTTTGATTTTGATGAGGAATTCATAGTCTAGATGCATGTGTTTATTGGTTCTCCATGGATCACCCATATGATCAATGTAAGACCTTCCTCTTTATTCAAAGCCAACATGGGGCTGCAATAAGGTTACCCATTGTCCTCTCTCTTATACATAACTATGGTTGAAATTTTAAGTCAAAAACTTAATCAAAAACGAAAAATGGGGTGAATTCAAGGACCAAGTTTTACCAGAGGAGTAAAGGAAATCAGCCACTCAAAGTTTATTGATGACACATTTTTTTGGTGTAGCTTGAACAATAATAGATAACAGGTTTTAGATGGGTTTTTAATGGCTTTAGGAGGGAAAGTAAACAACATGAAAAGTCAAATTTATGTATGGAATATTCCAGAAGAACATTAACAAGAAATATATAGAATTCTTGGTTTCCCTATTGTCAAGTCTTGGAAAAATTACAAATACCTAAGAATGTTGATATCTTTGAGAAATATCACTTCACAAGTATGACACAGATTTCTAAACAAAAATAAGACAAAAATTTAGTAGTGGGGAAAAAGATGGTTGAATCCGGTAGGGAAGATAAATTTAATCAAGTTTGTCCTCTCTACTCTTCCTATATATCAATTCACAACTATTCTTGCTCCAAAATGAATTATGGAACAAATAGATAGAAATATAAAAAAATTATTGTAGGAAGGAGGTAAGACTAACTCAAAAAAATTCCACCTGATCAATTGGAATATTATTCGATTTGGTACAGACAAGGGGGAATGCAATAAAATATCCATCTCTTATGAATATAGTTATGGGTGCCAAAATCCTTTGGATATTAGTGACATGGGCACAAGAATGATTGAGTGATGTCATTCATTGCAAGTATTTTAATGGATTAAGGAAAATATGCATGGAATCTCCTTTGTCAAATTTCATAGGGTCAACCATATGGATTCAAATCAGTTGCACCTCTAATTCAATCCAGAATGTCATGGATTCTAGGAAATGGGAATTTAATAAATCTTTAGACGAACAACATTATTGTAAAGCCACCATTAGAAACTATAGAGAAATTAAATCCTTTAGAATATTGGTGTCTAATACATGGTTATCTTGAACTCTCAAACATCACATAGTTGAGTGAGGAAGGAAGATGGATAGGTTGGAAAATTATTTCTCCTCTAGAAGCGATACCTGGTCAAGTAAATATGCTATTCAAGATGCTAGCAAGGCGTTCCCCAATTGATCATTCAATGCCTGATGAATGGGGGTGGGGCCTGAAAGGATACACAATAAAAAAAGGATACACTAGTCTTCTTCTAGACTCCCCTTTCCCACCAAAATTGAAATTATGGTAGTGCATTTTGAAAGGCGATTCTCTCCCCAAATTAAATTCCTTCTGTTGGGTCTTAGCTCATGGAAAATTTTAACAGCTAAAAATCTTCAAAAACAAGGGATGGAGGGTTCATCTAGGTGTGTCCTTTGCTGTGAAGCAAGTGAAAATATTCACCATATTTTCTTGAATGTCATTTCTTTAGAAAATTATGGGAGCACACATACAAGGAAATCGAAGAAAGAGTTACACTCCTGGGATTTTGGTTTGAAATGTGTGTAGGCTAGAAGCATAGATACTTAGGGTCTTTTCACAAAAAACGTATTTTTCAACATATTTTGATGGCCATTCTTAAATTTGTTTGTTGGGAGATATGGTTAGCTTGGAATAAGGTGATCTTTCATCAAATGACTCTCTCTCCTATGAGGGTAGTTTCTTTGGCATGCATTTTGGTGGCGAAAACTATTCAGAATCAAGGTTTAAAAGGGATATCATGGCTAGATATGGGTCATGTGGAGAGACTTTGGATAAGAAACATTCTTAAACTTCGGCAAGTGGTCATTCAAAAATATTTGACTATAAATACGCTCAAGGAGAAGTGGAAACTCAGAATGGGAGAGGAAGAGTTTGCAAATTGGAGGCAGAAACAAAACAAATGTACTATTTTCTTTCATGGGGATTCGAAAAGTAATCCAAGGGAAACAGGTTGGTGGGGAATCATTTATGATCCCAAAGGAATATAAAGAATATCATTTACTTGGGGATTAGGAATACAACCAGGTTGAGGCATTGAATCTATACATGGTATTGAAACTAATCAAATCTGATTAGTATAAACTGTAATAGTAATAGGAGACTCATAACTCATAATAAAGGGTGTTAAAATGAAATCAGGACATGGCCATCACATTCTAGTTAGAGAAACCCAAAGAATATCAGAGGAAGAAAAGTGATTCTAGAAGGTGGAGTACTATCATCCACTAAGAATTATGAATCACAGACAAGACATTCTCACCAATGAAGCTTGCAACCTTGATCAAGGTATGTTAAAGGAAAATCAAACTTTAAAATCTATCTATCTACCTTAAGCTCAATGTTTAGTAGTTTCATTTTTTTGGGGGGGTGACTCCCCATACCACTAATCACATTTATGAGGACCATCAACAACCACAACAAACAAATATGTCAACCGTACATGGCATCACTTTCCTCCGACATTTTTAGTGGCACAATCATTGGTTCCTCTGGTCTAATTACAGGGTGGTTTTGGGTTTCCTGCAATAAGTTCTAGATGGTTATGCTTTTATTAAGGAGTCGGATGCAATGTGCAAGAAGTTCTGGATGATTATGCTTTTATTAAGGAGTCGGATGCAATGTGTCATGACCATAATCTTTCTTGCCCTTGTAATGGGTGTGAATTTTAGGAATTAAGGTAGGAGAACAACTTCTCAAACATATTGTAGTCAACATAGTGGGTTCAATCATAGCTTATGTTGGATACATGGTGCAACAAATTGTTCATATGTGAGCTCATGACCTAGGGGGACATAATCAAGTGGGAATTGAACTTAAACTATCCCAATCTATTTTATTTTAATGGTTTTCAAATTTTCTTTTCTTCTTGAGAAATATGTTAGGATTTATACTAGTAACTACATTAGAAAATACAGAGACCTAGCTCAGTGACATTTTGTATTAAAATAATGTTTCTCAAGTGTTTATAAAATCAGCTATGTACTACTTTACTCTTGTTATAGCATTTTGCTAATATAAAATTATTCATTTCTATTAAAAAAAAATCTCAATAACCCTACTTTCAATCAAAATATCAAATCTCTACATCCATATTTTTTAACAAAATTTTGAAAATTAAAATATTTTTTAATAAAAATTTTAAAAGTATAAAAAAAATCATTCGAAATAAAAAAAAAACCATTCGTAATAAAAGAAACTCTAAAACTTGATATCCATAAAAGAAACTCCCTGAAACTTGATATCGATAAAGTTCTACCCCATCAAACTTACATCAAAATTTTTAAAATTGAAATAAACTATAGCAAGAAGGAAACCACCATTCTTAATAGGAGAAGCTCTTTCAAGCTTACTTGATATGGGTAAAAGTCTACCAAATCAGAAATACATTCTGATTATGATTCAGAAATGGATATGGGTAAAACTCTTTCAATAGAATCAGAAATTGTATAATGAAAATATGACTCTTAGATATAGAATTCAGAAATTGTATAATGAAAATATGACTCTTAGATATAGAATTTGTCAATTGTATAATGAAAATAATATGATTCTTATATATAGAATTTGTCAACAGATTTAGATAATCTTAAGATTTAGATAATCTTACGGATATTTTTATCAAAAGTTAAAATTTATTTAAAAAATAAAAAAAATAGTTAAAAAAATTCTAAATACATGTTTTGAAAAAGGTATTGTTTAATTGTTTTATGTTTTGTTTTTTTTGGTAGGATTTGTGCTACATAAATCTACACTAAATCACTATTTTCTGTTGTTTAAAATCCATTTTTGAATATAAAAATGGATTGGGCATGCTGAAAAACTCTTATACAACTCAGGTTATACAGAAATAATCACTTAAATCTGTGGATTTAACAATTTCTCACAGGATTTGGGGAAAATATCCCCATAAAACATAACCCTAATAAAACCAAAACTTAAAAAATTTAAACTACCCCTTTGAAAACTAATGTAGGTCTGTCCAGGTACCTTTGAAAAATGCAACATGGATATACAGTTATTGATATTGCAAGCTACAGCTACAGCTCCCTCCGAAGAAAGCTGAAAAATGCAACATGGATATAGAGTTATTGATATTGCAAGCTACAGCTACTGCTACAGCTCCCTCCGAAGAAAGCAACGTGGATATAGAGTTATTGATATTGCAAGCTATCACGATTGAAAACCCCTCGGCAATGAAAAGGTTCACGCTTGAAAACCTTCAGAAAAGGAGTAATTTAAATTTAGAAAGTGAAATAATCCCTTGAGCAAATCAAAGGAAGCAAGACAGCGAATTATGAGAACTTCCAAGATCCAAGATCAAATCTATCGAGTGCGTGAAAATATTTCATGAAGAAACAAAAGGAGAAAAAGAAACCAGTTAGTTTACTGCAAGATCCTCAACGACTAGATTTAGAAGTATGATACCTAGCTTTAGATGTTGTAAAACAGCTACGTCAAAATGTGGTATTGAGGGAGAACAGTCTGTAATGAGAAATTTGTTGTCAAATTGTGAAGTTGTAGGGATTAAAATGTGTACATTTAACCCTAGGATAGGTTAATCGTAGAAATATATATTATAAAGTTTTTATTTATGAAATTTAAAGAAATATAGAATTAGGTTGGAAAACCATAATGGCGCCATGAATGATAGAATTAGGTTGGAAAACCCTTCCTTATTGCAACCCGGATGTACTCAGACGGGAGAATTGAGGAGAGCGCCTGAGTCAGACCTGAGAGTTTACAGTTTTCCAACCTGTGATTGGAAGAGAATGACTCGGCAATTGACCAGGTCGCTGAATTTGTAAAATGGCCACATATCATTTGCACAGTACATGGCCCTTACCAGCAATATTTGTTATCTAACTGCCATATGGTTAACAAGGGATGAGGATTGGTTAGAGGAACGAAATAGGATAATCATGAATAGTACAGGCTACGACACATATGGGAGGCATGGTCCATAGGTGGATGGAGAGGAAAGCTGGCATACTGTCACAATGTATAATCAAAAGGTTGTGGCAGTTGCAGAAGTTACAAGGCCATTGACAGCCTTCCTGTAAGGGAAAGGGCATTATGAACTGGATCTTAACATTTCTGAGTGTTCTAGGGATAAAGGATAAGCAAGCAGCCAACCACCTGCATGATGATAAATATTAGATTTCAGTTTTTATTTATAGGGAAAATTAACTAGTTTTTTTTGTTTTTGTTGGAAAAAAATTCAATTAATTTCTTACCTACCTTTATTTTACTAAGGTTATATAGACCGATTTTGGTTTTAGTAAACATCAACGATCATCATCATTTTAGATGTAATAAGTCTGCTATTACTAATAACAATTATTTCAATATATTTAACCTAACACAGAAAGACAATAAATTATTACTTGGCATAGCCAATGTCAATGCTGTTAACATTTTTGTAATGAATTTCAGTTATACATATCATGGATAAATCTTTAGTGGAAAATCATAAGATCTGTCCAGGGATAATCTGTGTTGTCAATTCTTGGGACCCTATACCAAATTAAAAAGCCCTAATATATGGAGTTTATAGGAAGAAGTAGATACTGTTAGAGATAATGATTACATTAGTGTTGTGTATTAAGTTTGGGATTGGTTTGAGATTGTTGAAAGTTGTTAAGAAATTTTCTCAACCTCTCTCTAACATTATAATAAATTGGATCTAATAACACTTTATTTAAGTGTGATGTATCTCAGTACAATAATATAATACAAAATATTATTTTCTGTATATGTTTTTGTGAATCTCTGGCATCTCCAATTCTATGTGATACTACTATACAACAAAAAAATCTTTTACTTTAAAAACATACATATTTTCAAATCAAATTAAAAAAAATCTTTTACTTTAAAAACATACATATTTTCAAATCAAATTAAAGAATAAACTGAAAATCAAATTGCTGAAGGCATGCATGTTACACAATGTTTAGACTGAGCCAGCCTCCGTATAGATCTTCCAGTGCTTGTGGAATAGCATACTGACATAGAGTAACGAAAGGCCGGATCCCTGCCATTCAGACAATTTTATATAAATCCTATTAATTTCATCAAAGGCGTTCGACTAAAATCAAATTCTAATATAATCAGAATGAGCAAATATTAATCATGAATATTGCCTCTAAGAAGAAGCGAGTCGATGAGATCGGTATAATACTTGACKCCGCCAAGATTGATTTCTCCACGRCYGTCTGAGGAACAACTTYATAGAACAAATTAAATGAGCAGAAAKAAGATTTTTCAATTTASAGATCASCATTTGCTTAAAATMAAYTCCCACCAGGAAAGATGCGTGCCCAGGAGATGGAGAAGCGGTAAGAATCMACGCCAAGCTCSGACATCAATTCCACGTCAACCTACGATGCAAGTATAAATGATATTTCATAACCCATACAGAATCTAAGTGGACTCAGAATCTAAGTTTACAGAGAGATAAGATACATTATAGAGGTGATACGAATCGTCTGCTACATCTCCGTTCTTTCCATCGGCGATTGTTCCTGGAACTCAAAAAATTACAAAATATTTGAGATGATTAGCATCAAGCCTTGCAAACACAAAATTACATTATTGAAATAATGACAACACCTGCGATATGGGAGAACTCGTCCCAGTTGCTGAGGCCATTTCCATCTTCCAGATAACCTCCCTCGTACTGGTTAAGAGAAATCACATATATACATTCAGCCAGCTTATTCATGTGCTTATAATGATAGAAATAGATAATTAATGGCATCGCCTGCTGGCCATTAAATGTAGAGGGTACCTGATAGGCTGAGGAAGCCACGCCGAACAAAAACTCTGATGGGAAGTCCCTCCTGCTCAACTCTCTCTCATTAGACGATGATTACTGCACATGAGCTAACACGGCTAACAAGGAAGACATGAACAATATTATTGCATTCAAACAAATACACTTGCAGAATTTCATGATCTTTCCTTTCATGAAACTGATTCAAGATCTTTCACAAAAAAATAAACAGAATTTCATCATCTTTCCTTGCATTCTTTGCTTTGAGAATCCTGCGACAAGTGAAACTCTTCCCGCTACGGCCTTCGGTGCCCTTATAATTTTACAGACTCAAATAAGCCGTTGTCTAACTGTTAATTCAGTCCTTTAGTGAATCTGATTGAGTCGGTTGCTTAAATTGTAATTTTGATGGAGTCGGTTGCTTAAATTGTAATTTTTATTTTTGGATTTAAGTAATACGAAAAAAAATTTAAATCGATAAACTTGTAATTTTCTTGTTATTGAAGTTTAAACCAAAATCAGGTCAGGAAAGACATTAAAAACCTCGCCTCGTAAACTCTCTATCTTCTAAAACAAGAAGGATGTCCACCTACACTCTTTCCACTCAAAATATAATGTAAGCAAACTAAAACATTCATAATGCTGAAACAAAAATCTGTTACATAACACCTCAAACTTCTAAGATGGTCACAAGGGTTGCGTAGTGGAAACATTAAAATATTTATATTTTTTTAACACTATAGGTTAAAAATGATATGACATGATCACAAGTCACATGTACATGTAGAAATATTCATAACTTTTTTACCAAGAAATGGGAAATGTTAAAAAAATGACACGACATGATTACAAGAGTGACATAATGGAAATATATATATATTTTTTATCACTAAATGTAAAAAATAAAGAAATGTTAAAAATAGGAAATGTTAAAAAATGATATGACATGATTACAAGAGTGACATAATGGAAATATTTTTATTTTTTTTATCACTAAATGTTAAAAATAAAGAAATGTTAAAAATGAGAAATGTTAAAAAATGATATGACATGATTACAAAAATGACATAATGGAAATTTTTTTATTTTTTTTATCACTAAATGTTAAAAATAGAAATGTTAAGAGAAATATTGAAAATGAAAAATAAGAAGAAACAAAAAAAAACATTCAAAGTTAAAAAATAAATGAAAAATGTTAAAAAAGATATTGAAATGAAATATGAAAAAAAAAGAGTGAACATTCATAATTCTGAACTAAATATCTTTTACATCACATCTCAAACTTCTAAGATGATTACAAGAGTCACATAGTGAGAATAATACCATTTTTTTTAACACTAAACGTTAAAAATGGTATGACATGATCACAAAAGTCACACAGTGGAAATATTTCTATCTTTTCTACCACTAAATGTTAAAAAATGGAAATCTTAAAAAAAAATATTGAAAAGAAGAAATAAAGAAAATGAAAGAGCATAAGAAAAAGAAAAAAAAAAACAGCATTAGAGGTTAAAAATGAATGGGAAATGTTAAAAGAGACATTGAAATGAAAAAGAAGAAGAAACAAAAAAAATAAAAAAACAAAGAAAATATATCTAACAAAATTTTCAATTTTAACTATCTAATTATAATTATAATTATTTTGTTTTAAATTTATTTAGCAAAAATCATTCACATCTATTGCCAAATATTGTCAAATATGGAGCTCTATATCTTGTCCCAAAACCATTAAAATCTAAGGTTAAGAAGAGTTGTATTAATCTACTTATGTAGAATAAGATACATCACATTAAGTGTCGTGCAGTGGGTCACTGAACTCAATGAATAGTGTGTATCCAACTGATATGATGCACCACATATTGAGCCAATCATTTATTCATTGCACCATGCTTAATGTTTTCTAAGTTTTGATATATATGTTATGATTGCTAAAATTGTCATATGAAATTAGATATTTAAAAATGAACCAATATATAATATCAAAATTTGTAAAATTAATTTTTTTCATATTAAAAATAAAAAACTTCATCATTAGATTTCACCAAATTATTAAGTTGAGGACTCCATTTACTACATCTTTAATAGGCTCTATATCATTGTTCTACATACTTTGAATCCAAATTTCTATACAATAACATGCTCTTGGAGAAAATACATCATGTAACAAACAATAAGTAAAGATTAAACACCAAACAAACTTTCTATAAATACAAATATTAATATAAGGTTTTTTAATTGAAACTCTATCAAATATTAAAATTCTATTTAGTCTCAATAAACATTTTGAATTCAACAATTAGCTTGAGGAAATCAAACCCACTTGTTGTGGATAATAATCATTCCTCTCAATAATTCTAGCTAAATCCAATTGACACATGAAATGATGGTTATCCTCACTTAATATATAATAAAAAAATTTGAAAGTTTATATAAATAAACTGAAAAGTTATTAAATCCCACATATAATTAAAAATCTCTGAGTGAAATGAAAATTGAAAATTGATTGTGAAATTAAACCATTTTTTTTTTCTCTGTATAAACTATGTATATTTTCATGCATAAAATATCTTTGTAATTTTACAATTTGCATATAACATCTTTGTAATTTTACAATTTAGTGAAAAGGGTTGGAATCATAAAGTTTAATATTAAGTACTAAGTAGTTAATCAATTATTGATTCATTGTTTTTTCCATTTTGTTTATTCAATTAGTATATAATCTGAGCACACACAACTAGCCAATGGTTAATTGCACTTTGTTTAATGTTAATTAATAATAAACGGTGATGGTTAAAAGTTTTATCTTTTTGGTTTTTTTGACAAGAATTGGGAGATGCAAATTTGGACAAAATCACTATTTATGTTGTTTAAATTGCATTTTTGAATGCATAAATGGATTCAGTGTCCTGAAAAACCCCTGGGGAATTCAGATTATACAAACTTATCTAATCAAATCTGCAGATCCAACCATTCATCACCTGATTTTGAACAAAATCAAACAGAAAAAATTGCCAGAAAACAGCCAAAAAGTAGAAAGTTTAGACTACTGCATAATAAACACCCAACTATAAAGCATTTAATGTTCAAAATGTGTATGTGGAGATGTGCATTGTACAAGCTAAAATTATTTGACATACAAAGCATTAGGTGATGGTGTACATCCTGACCTAACAATATACAACCTACTAAGCAGTATTGAATGATGTGGTAGATAATATATACACTGTATGATCACCTTGATATATAAACAGAAATATATCCTATTATGTATATACCACCTACTGTAGCATTAAATGTTGAACATCAAACTGTATATTGTTCCAAGTACATCCTGTACTTACTATTCATCACACTGACAAGATACTGCCAAACAGTGAACCCATAATTGTCTCACTGCCTGATTATTAATATTAGTTAAAATTTTTAACATAACAGTTTCTATAAATGTCAGAATTCAATAGGCATAAAAATTTCTAACAATCTCAGCGTGCAACGTGCAAGAGGACGAGGTTGATTTTTGGAGCGTACCAGGGTGCTTAGGATGCTGACGTCCTCCTGCACCACACGGACTCAAACATCGAGATGACAAATAAAGTAAGTGAAGCCAAACACTCAACAAGATTTTAACAAAATATCTGTTACATCATATCAAAGTTATGGGCAGTGTTTACATATTGTTTATACTTTGGACAATGTTTACATATTGTTTATACTTTCGACCAATATTATGGGCGAGCAATATTCACTGGTATTGCTCCGGCTGGTGGTGTATAGGTAATACGATCTGAATTGCTTTTGTTTTAATAATATTTATTCAATGTTGCGTAGTAAAGTAACCATAATATATATGGTTAATATTATTTGTTTAGTGGTAAATTAATTCAAGTTGTAAATATTAGAGATGGATTTTTTTAACTTATCAATACAGTTGTAAAATTTTTATTTGTAATTTTTTTTTTCATAAATATAGTGACAAACTTTTCTTTTTTCATAACTTATCTGTATAACTTTTATGAATCTGCTGTTGGATATTTATTGATTGTAGGTCATTTTTCACAAATTAACAATATCGAATTCAGTGACACGCTTATCTATACAATTTTAATGAGTGTGTTGTTGGATACTAATAGATGTCTACAAATTTCCATATCAACGCATTGAGCATCCAAATGAGTTGTCAAATAAAGTAAATGGACCCACTGATATAAAGTAAAGAACTAAAGACAAGTACAATATTTTTAACAAAATATCTGTTACATCAAATCAAAGTTATGTTACATCAAATCAAAGTTATGGGCAGAAAAGGCTTATAATTTCCCTCAAATAACATTACCCGAGCACTGAGCATCAAAGTTATGGGCAGAAATTAAATCAAAGTTATGGGCAGAAAAGGCTTATAATTTCCCTCAAATAACATTACCCGAGCACTGAGCATCAAAGTTATGGGCAGAAATTAAATCAAAGCTGTGGGCAGAAATCAAAGTTATGGGCTTATAATTTCCCTCAAATAACAGTACCCGAGCACTGAGCATATATTGCATGGTAAGAGAATATGTAATAGGTGCATATAATGGAATTGCACTTGGTGGTGGTGGTTAAAAGAGTCGTTGAAGTGTGTTATAAGAAGGTGAGATAGGAGTTCAAAGAAAAAATGCACTCTCTCTCAATTCTCTGTATTAGTGGATGATTTTGGATTATTGATGATGAGTGTTGATGTAGCAACAACCAAGTCATGTTTAAAAAGAAAATTCTGAATGTAAGAATAACGATCGTTGCAGCACTTTGTATAGATTTTTAGCTCCCCTATCCAATGTCTAAAACATTAAACACATAATTTGTAGTTTCCTCATAAACCATAATCTTCATAACCAATTTAATATGCCAAATAGAATCTTCAAAATTGGTTGAATATGTTGATTTTTTTCCAGTTAGCAACATCGGGCACACATTCTCCCAGATTGGTCATGCTTATTTGACCAACGGAAAATGATACATTCACTCATGGGGCTCTGCTAGTGGTGAATGACCCAAGGGTAGTATTTCTCCGGACAATGAGTGGATAGACTCGAGATGCTCTCACATTGCCTGCTCAAGGATGGAGTGATCTATATTAATTAGACGTGCAAGTGAGGAAATAATCATCAACATAATTATTTACTTACTATTTTCAGTTGAGATTTTCAGTTTGTAATTATTCTATGATAATAGTATCATAAGGAAATCATTATCAGATCTGAAAATCATAAAATTCAACATGGTATCAAAGAAAACTTAAAATATTTCAGTGCCAGAGATAGTATAAGTCCTTTCCAGAGAAAAGTTAAAATCTTTTAGTGCCAGATCTGATAGATCTGCTTCAGATCTTTTATATTTTTTCAATTGTATGGTCGTGGCCACGAGTGTCAGGTGTGCACACAGAGCAACCTGTTCATACAGTGCGACCATAGTCATGGTCACGAGTGGTATGTGCACACATAGTGACCACATTCCCTTTGGTCATGATTTTCCTAATTACAGGACGTGGCCACCTTAAGGATTGATTTCTCCTGGAAGACATGGATCTTCTTCATGAAGACCAAGGATGAGGCCTTCAACAGATTCTAGGAGTTCGGGGCTCATGTAGGGAACCTGACAGGGAAGAAGATCGAGGTGCTAAGGTCAGATAATGGAGGAGAGTATACTTCCATTGACTTCAGTGATTTCTGCAACGAATCAGGGATCAAGAGGGAGTTCCAGTACATATCCACAAAGAGTAGATTGCGTACATTCTCACCAAGCCTCTATCTAGAGTGAAGTTTTGAATACTTCAAAGACAATCTTGGTGTGATGTCGAATGTCTCCCTCGATGAGAGGGAGTGTTGATTTTTCAACATCGGGAAGACATTCTCTTAAATTGGTTATGTTGATTTGACCAATGGAGGATGATATATTCACTCATGGGGCTATGTTGGTGGTGAATGGCCCAGGATGTTGATGGTTCTCCAGTTAACAACATCGGGTAGACATTCTCCCAGATTGGTCATGCTGATTTGACTGAGGGAGGATAATACATTCACTCATGGGGCTATTCTAGTGGTGAATGGCCCAGGATATTGATGGTTCTCCAGTTAGCAACATCAGGAAGACATTCTCCCAGATTGGTCATGTTGATTTGACCAAGGGAGGATGATACATTCACTCACGGGGCTATGCTAGTGGTGAATGGCCCAAGATGTTGATGGTTCTCTAGTTAGCAACACTGGGAAGACATTCTCCCAGATTGGTCATGTTGATTTAGCCAAGGGAGAATGATACATTCACTCATGGGGCTTTGCTAGTGGTGAATGGCCTAGGTGTTGTGTGTCTCCTTAGTCATGTTGATTTGACTAGGAGTGATAAAGACTCGAGATGCTAGATGTTATCACATGCAGACCTAGACTAACCCTGATCTCAGAGTTGGCTTAGAGGGAGAGCTGTAGAGGGAGTTCCCCCTCCAGTTAAGGTGGGAGAGATACATCTCCCAGAACAGACATACAAGTGTCATGAGTCTAGGGAGAAGTTTGTATACTTCAGAGATAAGCTTGACGTGCTGAAAAATCTCTCCCTCAGTGAGAGGGAGTGTTGATGTTTTTCTAGTTAGCAGCATAGGGAAGACATTCTGGCAGATTGGTCATGCTGATTTGACCAAGGGAAAATGATACATTCGCTCGTGGGGATTTGCTAGTGGTGGATGGCTCAGGCGTAGTCTTTCTCCTGATGAGGATTGGTAGACTCGATATTCTCTCACATTTCCTGCTCCAGGATGGACTGATCTATATTAATTAGACGTGCATGTGAGGAAATACTCATGAACATAAATATTTACTTACTATTTTTAGTTGATATTTTGAGTGTGTAATTATTCTATGATAACATTATCATAAGGTAATAATTATCAGATATGAAAATCAGAAAATTCAACAGAATATGCCAAGATGTGTAGTTTGTATGTCAGCATCATTTGAACTAGGATATGAGAGTAGAAATTGCAAAAAAAATTAAAGATTTTAAATGCATATTTCAGGGTTCCTTTTTTCACATCGATAATTCAAATAGTTCACATGTTAGTCAAATAGAGAAAAGTATAAAAGATAACTATAATGCAGACAAGATACAAATTACCATAAACATTTGAATAAGAGTCTACTGAAATAATCCATTAATTTAACCAATTAACCACACCTTGTTGGCATGTTTAATGAATTTAAACAAGAAGACAAGCATTTGAATATAGAGTAATTTCTCAAAACGTTTGAACAAAGATCAATAAGGCAATGCCATTTAATGGTAAATGAATTGATTTTGTTTAATGAAGCTACTAAAGGAAACTAGTGTTTGAACAATGACATTCAATGATAAAGGGAATGTGTTTAATAAAGCCACGAAAAAAAATAGTGTTTAAATATAGATCAATTAGGCGTGAGTGCAAGCTAATGATGGTCTCTCATGGCACATTAGTGGCAATGAAAACATGAAAAAACAACAATTTGTTAACTTGGAGGGATTATTCAAGGTACTTTTACAATGAATTTGAATATGGTGTAAAAAGATGAAACATAGGAAATTGAATTAGCTTTCCGAATATACAACTTTTATTCATAGATATTGTGAATAACTATGTTAAATTTGATTTTTTCTAACAGTGGTGGGTGAAATCATGAAGGTGGGTTACACTTTTGCTTGTTTTATGAC
>ML783013.1:17829-31949 GCA_009831015.1 Picea engelmannii
CCAAACATTTATAGTAGGCATATGGAGGATTAGTAAGATTCGCCAAGGTTTCTAAATTTTAAAATAAATTTCCATCCTTAAAATCATCCCTAGTAAATATGTGGTGAATTTGGTAATGTTTCTATCCTCGGGATAAGAGATATTACTTGAACAGGACTGCCACCTATTTATTGAATTAATCTAAACAAAGAACATCAACTAAAATAAATGAGTTATATTATGGAGATACAATTAACACCTTCGGACATGAAGACCACGAGTTTCAATGGTCTGAAGCTTACAAGTGGTATACATGAATTTCACTCGAGGAAAGAAGCTCAAACAAAGTCTGGATTTCTGGAATAACATATGTTGGGTGTATGCTCGAGGTTTTCAACTTCAAATAATTGGTTCTATGGTGTGGAGACAGGTTCAACACTGAACAAAGGTTAATTCATTTGGAGGAGATGACACCAATCTCTCTCACACCTATACTTTTTAGGAAAATGCTTCAACTTCCAACACCTAATAAGACTTTCAAAGGTTCTAAAGTCGGTGCCTTCCTAAAGGCCCATCATGGAGGAGTAAACATCTTAAAGAGTTTTCTCACAGAGCCACTCAATGATTTCGGAAACTCTTCTCAAATTGAGGTATGCTCACTCAAGTACACATACAAGGAATTTACATGGTTATTCTCCATGATTGTTGGTCAAGATTCTACAATTGTTGTTTTGAAATATGTCTTGTATGTTCTACATTGTTCTATCCATGGAGATGCCATTTTTTATTGGGCTCATATCATATTAAATGAAGTCTCTTTTCAATTGGAAAATTTCTGAAAAACAAAGAAGTTTTATATGAATTCTTATTTGTTTGATGCCATAGCCTATTGCCATGTGTTTGCAGACTTACCATGATTAAGAAGTGTAATTATAATAAGGATCCAGTGCAATTCTGGTATCCAACACTCTGGAGACACAAGGCCCCTTATCATTTTTACCAAGTACATAGTGTTTTTCTATATGCGTTCAAAAATATGATTCATGGTTCTTCTACACAAAAATTGTCAAATGAAGCCATAATTTTTATTGCTAGATAGGGAGTTTTCAAAGTACGAGACAAATTCAGCTATATCATATTACATGGGTTTCAAGGAAAACCCTTTTTACTCCCTTATTGTGTTCCTGATAAATTCTTCATATTTGAAGTATGCAGATAGTACAAATCTTGGGACCACCTTTTTAATAAGAAAATAAAAAATTAGTTAATTCCATTGCCCTTTAAATTTGGATAGGTTACTGTTAAAAATATCTCTCACCTAGATGAATTTTCTATTTATTTTAATCTATTCAAAATGAGAGAAATTCATGAATTTCCAAGGTTTGACCCTATGGCTCATTAACGACTCATATGTTTAACATAGGTTATGGTTCATCTTTCATTAAGTCATCACAGTTAGACAAAGGAGGAGGGGATAACCAAAACCCCCAAGAAAACTCCCTTGAAAATCACCATGATGATGTTGACACTCTGACTAGCACCAATGATCAACATAAAAAAAAGAGGGAAAACCAAAACAAGTGGTAACCTGGGCTCACCCCATATTCCTTTGAAAATTTATTCAACAACTTGGAGCAAAGCTCATGGAAACAATTTAGAACAAAGAAAGTCTCTTGCTATAAATTCTAGTAGTGGAGGAGATAAACACCCCCCTAAAAGGTTATGGAAAAATCACACGCATAGTTTCCCGAAGTTTCAAGAGAAAAAGGGAATCTGCTAAAAAGGAAAATCAAGAGGTTCAAGAGTCTGAAGTTAATTACCAAGATATGGAAGTCGATGTTATAATTGGAGAGCCCGATTAGGTGGAACAAAAATTGATTGAAAGTAGAACAATAAAAGAAGAATTGGCTTGTGAAGAGCCATTAGTTTTTTAAGAAGAATCAATTACCCTGCATCGTGTTGTCTTTAATCAAAATTCAAAGAAATTGCAAATTGAGAATGTTAATTTAAAAAACAAAAAGGTTGTAAAAAGATGGAACTCTGAAATAGATATTGTTGGAGTAAAACCTTTTAAGGTTTTAGAATTTCAATAGGCCAGAGGGGATGCCCTGAAATATTATATTGATGAAGAAGAGAAAGCGAACTTGGTATTGAAGAAAAGAACAAAAGAATTAGAAGATGCTATGTTGCCCAAACCATTATTTGTTGAACCAATATATGCTATTAGATCGCTTGATATTTTAAAGGATACCCCAAAGTCAAGTTCAAGATTAAAAGGGGCTTCAAGCTTATTATTATCCACTAGAAAATATGTTGATATTTTAAAGGATACCCCAAAGTCAAGTTCAAGATTAAAAGGGGCTTCAAGCTTATTATTATCCACTAGAAAATATGTTGGAGATAATATTAAAAAGAGGATCACTTTAATCCTTGATATTTGGGAATTGACTACTAGTTCAACTAGTATCTCTACAAGGATTTTAAATTTTAAAGAAGATTTCCAAAAATATTTAGAAAATGATGAACATTTCTACAAGGAAGTTAAGATATCAAGCATGAATGATATCCAATGAAGAGAGAAAAATATTCCATAAAAAGTCAAACTTAAGAAAATTCATGCTGGTTAAGAATCAAGTGTTTGTGGGAAATGATTGTTGAGTGTGATGGCATCAATTTGAAAATAAGTGACTTGTTTTTAAAGCTTGGTGATTGAACTAAAGAGTTGGAGGGCCCACACTTAATAATGGACTCTATATTTCTTAATAAGGATCAATTGAAAGAATAAATAGAGGTTCTTAAGACATCATGGGTTAATGAATTTGAAAACCTAACTGAATTTTCACAAGAGGAAGTTAAAAAGTGGTTAGTCCACTATGTAAACAAAAATGAGGATCAAGCAGATACAATTCATCAGTTAGGTTTTGAATTAAAATATATTGAAGATGACTTGTTCGATCTCAAAATCAAGCATGAGATAATGGTTCCCCCCAAGCGGGAGTATATTGAACAATGGTTAAGAAATTCCTTGGTCAGAATAACTGACCCTAATTCTCAAGAAGCAGATACAATCGCTAGGTCACCTCCATCCAAGCAACATACAAAAGAAGCCTCAATAAGAAAATGAGTCAGCGATTTTTTCCCATCATAGTGATTCAAGTAACCATTTCATTACACTTCTATCTTGTTTATTTCCTCTCAGTTAGCAATCATCCAACCTTTCTAGTTCATGGTTTGTGAATATTAAAGGTTGATTTCTAATTTTGTTTTCCTCTTTTCTTCCAGGTCTTTTCATCTATTTATTGTCCATGGGAGACCCATCCCAGTTTGCTAGGACAAATGCATTTTATTTTTTGAATATTATAAACTCTTTTAAAACATTTGTATATTTTTTGAGGTTTCTAGAGAAGTATTTGGGGCACAAGTCTAGTGATTTGTTAGACTTTGAGTTTTAAGCATGATATTTCAAGAGTGTCTATGTCAAGGTCTCTTTGAGTTTTAATGGAAATATCATATTAAGTTGTCTGCATATGTATTATGTGGTTCCTTAATTCTTATCTTGCCAAATGATATGTGTTGCTTCATTTTATACTATGATGGAAATGATGCTTTGTGAGATTTTTGATCTTATTCTTTTACAATATTGTATAATATCTATCATTATGAATATTCATATTTGAACAAGCCTGGTCCTTTCTCAAGCATTTTTCTTCATTGCATTTTTTGTATTTATGTATTATATTTATCAAAGTGCTGGAGTACCACCTCTCAAAAAATGTAGAAGGATGTATCCTTATGATGTTGGATCCAAGACTCTGAACAATCTTGAAGATCAACATTTGTGGCGACCATATCAAGGAGAAATTAAAGGTTGGTTTCACAAACCAAGAGAATTTAACGACTCAACAAAATTCGGATCAACCCCAAATACCGATTGTACTTGAAGACCAAAGAAGAATATTGAACTCATTATATCTCTTGGATTTATCTACAACAAGAAATCAAGAGGAACTCGAATGAACTTGGAAAGCCTTGGTTCAACAAGAAGAGATAGTTTAAGCCCAAATACAAAGAAGATGCCAATAAAGTCTTGAATATGGAATCATATAAAGTACCTTTAACAAGAAGAAAAAATAAGATTCTTGAAATTTATCAAGAAACTCAAAGTTCGACATCTCAAGTTTTCATTGTAGCATCAATGGGAGACCGAGAAGAGGAAATAAATTAAATTCCACACAAAGATGGAAGGGGAAATGATAGATGAAGAAACCAAAGAAGAAGACCAAGATCTAGTCCTCTCAATCTACAAGGTGAGCAACATCAGTAGCCCAACCTTCCTCAAGGGGTTTCACCTTATTTTATGGGTGCTATAGCGGGAAAACCCCCCTATGGACTACACTAGGGTTCAACATGTAGGCATAGATAACCGTCTAAAGTCCCCTACTTTTTAGTAACTACCCCAAATACACCTCACATTCATGCATAAAACACAAGATAAAAGGATCTGGTAACTCTACGTTAAACTCTGCGTCCGACGTCGATCCTTTTGCACTCGGTTGTTCCTCGACTACAAGTCTCCTCCCAAGGCCAACCTGCATTGATAAACAGACAAACAAAGAACTACTAACATGCATATTATATATGAATTAGTGGGTTATATGTCATAATCAAATATAAATCAAACATAAAGATTGGACACATCATATTCGAGACAGAAAAAGTATTCCTTTTTATTAATCTCATAAAGTTACTTACAATGAAATCGACGACTGCTCCTCGAACCTGGTTTGGGATCCTCTTCACCAAGATCCAACTACGCTTCCATGTATATTTCTCCTCTTCATCTCTCTCTAGGGAATGGATTAGGCTTGCAATGGAGGAAAAAGGCAAGAATAGGGAATTTTGGCTCAAAACTCACAATGTATTATGTGGCTGCAAATTCTTAGGGCAAGGGGGGAAGTGAAATGGACAGAGTTTCATTGTTCTTATGCTTATCTTTGGAATGAGATCCAAACACATCCTTTTATATGAGAAAAGGATGGTTATTCGATTGGATGATGGGCTATAGGCGGTGGGACAGTTGGGAAACTACCCAATAGCCCGTAATCTCAATGAATTCCTTGCAAATATTTAATTTTTACAACTTTTGCGAATATACACGGGCTGTAATGGTGCAGCTAGCATACATATGCGAGTTGTAATGGTGCAACAAGCCTGTGTATATGGGAAGTAGTGGTGTAGGGTGTGTACATCTTAAAAAATATGGTTTTTAAGAAGATTTTCTCAGTGCTGGCTTGGCAAAAATAGCAAGTGAGATGGTTTGATGCTAGGTATGCATGTATGGTGAAATTTAGGGTTATAAAATATGTCCCCTAATGTGTAAGGTCAGAAGAGAATCTGATGGCTGAAATACATTACAAATCTTCACCAACGTACGAAGCGAGTGAGCCCGGGACCAGAGTTAGGGAGGTGTCATCTGCAAAAATAATAATTGTTTCACTGAGGCGGGCATACCCATGCTTGGGATGAAATAAATCATGGATGCCAATCAAATACACTGCATATCCATGTCATATAAATATATAAAGCGTAGCTTCGAGCAATACACAACGGATCTACATCTCAAAATCAAAGATATACATGTATAGTATCCATCTTCAAGAAACTAATGACACCTGATGGCTGGAGATGAGGCCTTCATAGCTCGAGAAACAACTTCAAGATCTTCAAAAATCGGGTAGGAGTGTAATGTGAGTGTACAAATTCACTACCCAGAGGTCTTCAACGACTCGTTGGGGAACAAACAAGAGGATCTCGGTGATCTAGCAGAGAACCTCAGTGATTTCGAACAAAGACTTGATTGGACTTTCGGGATGGTCGGACATGAGGGAAAGAGACAAACTGTAGAGAGGCCGACTCA
The DNA here is from genome assembly GCA_009831015.1 of Picea engelmannii. Classification (NCBI taxonomy): domain Eukaryota; kingdom Viridiplantae; phylum Streptophyta; class Pinopsida; order Pinales; family Pinaceae; genus Picea; species Picea engelmannii. The sequence continues at coordinate 23,726 of ML783013.1, forward strand.
AGTTGGGTAAAACTTCCCTTGGACAGTAGCACGACATATGATCAAACTTAGGAAACATGACATTGGCATAAGTTCACAATGCAGGAGGCAACACAAACTCTCCATGTGTTTAGAAGAATAACCAAATAGAGGAGGACACAACTCTATGTAGCGAGAACAACTTCCTAAAATCATATTAAATCCCAAAACTTGATGAACAAACAAAGTTGTGTAAAACTTCCCTTGGACAGTAGCATGACATATGATCAGACTTAGGAAACATGACATTGGCATAAGTTCACGATGCAGGAGGCAACGCAAACTCTCCATGTGTTTGGAAGAATAACCAAATGGAGGAGGACACAACTCTATGTAGTGAGAACAACTTCCTAAAATCATATTAAATCCCAAAACCTGATGAACAAACAGAGGGATGTGCTTTGCCCAAGGGTGACTCATTGTGATGTCATAAAAAGAAAATACTTTTCCCGTCCTCTTTTTGGGGTATATTTGATTTATTTGTCTTTTTCAATAATTTTGGAAAGATTGAAAAAGAATAAAAGAATGCTACGTTACAAAGGAGGAATGAGTGTCGCAAGCATACTAGTTCCAAGCACATGGAACACACTAATGCTCAAAGCAAGGAGACATGTGTAGGGAAAGGACACTAGGGAAAATTCCTCCATGGGTCAAGGTGTCAAGACACAAAGGCAAAGTGCTACAAGGCTTGTGTAATAAGGAATGCCTCAAAGTTTCAGTTGAGAGCAACATGGAGCTGGCATTAGGCCAAAGATGTAGAGATGAAAATATGATTAATAGGACACAATGATAACGTCCTTCAATGTAATTTTAAATGAGTCGAGAGAAGTTAATCTCGATGGTTTTTCATTTTTAGAGAGTCTGAAAAAAGTGCAAAAGAAGACTCCACTGGGGTACCTTTTTCGAAGGTAGTCTAGTCAGTTTGAAAAAGGGGTAAACTAGAACTGAAAATATGTCTATTCAAAACCATTTTAATGAGTGTGACAAAGACAAGATCGCTTGACAATATTTTCAATTTTAAGGAGTCTGAAAATAGCTTAACTATGGACTTGCTGCCTTTTTCTAGATTTAGTCTCCTTAGCCCGAAAAGTGAAATTTTTTGAGGAGAACTCTCCCGATGAGATGAATCTCCCGAGGTGTACATTTTTCCTCCTTAATCTATAGGCTGGAAAAAAGGGGTAAACTCATGCCAGTAGATTTTTTTCTAAACCAATTAACGAGTGTGAAAGAACAAGGTCATGCAACGATCTTTTCAATTTTAAGGAGTCTGAAAAGAGCTTAACTATGGACTCTGTAGAGGATGTTCTTCTGGACTAGTTTAACAAGTGTGAAGGAATAAGGTCACTCAAATATCTATTAAATTTTAGGGAGTCTGAAAAGAGCTTAACTATGGACTTCATGGGGGTTCCCTTTTCATAAATTTAGTCCCTCAGGCCCGAAAAATGGTTAAACTTATACCTGAGAATACTCTTCTAGTGAACTAGAGTTCCTAGAGTATATCTATGTTTGTACAATTGACTATCTAGACCGAAAAAGGGGTAAACTATCGTCGAACAGACCTGCCTTCAAGTTTTAGTTTGGGGAGCATGAAGGACAACAAGATCGCTCGACAATCTTTTCATGTTTATAGAGTCTGAAAAGGGCTTAAAGAAGACTCATTTTCTAGGAGTCCCAAGGGTGAGGTCAAGAGTGATGACATATCATATGTGTGAGGCTCAAACTCGTAACCAGGACAAGACTAACAAGGAATCCCGGGCCTAAAGTCATTAATGACGACATGGACACCAAAAAGCAACCAAGATCTACCTAGGGAATCCATGTAGAGGTAGGCTCTACCACTAAATTACGACACTTCTAAAGAAACAATGATGGTTCTGTGTCACAATTCGGTGGGATTGATCCTATGGCAAAGCGGAAAAGACAACGAGATGAAAAAGTGGAGGTGGAATCCTAACTTAAATGCAAAAAGTTGAAAAAACGACTTTTACCAAAGAATATTTAAAAGTGACCCATCTCCCAAAAAGTTTTCCAAACCAAAAGTGAAGTGTATTGTAACATCCAAAGAGAAACTCAAGAACCATGTTAAATGATTTTGAAGCCAGAAAAAACGACAAAAGGGTCCAAAAAATGACAAAAAGGGTCAAAAACTTCTATAAATAGAAGCTGGCAGCTCATTATCACCATTGCAAATTGAGAATTGACCAAAAAGCCAAAAACACCCCTTTGCTAAAAGAGTTGATTCCGGGAGCTTCAGAGGACAAAACGAACTTTCGCTTGGACCAAGTAAGTACAAACTATCTCCTCATGTATTTCCATACTTCTTTTTTGCATTAGTTTTAGTTTTTTTTTTTTGGGGGGGGGCATGCACTCTTAAAAAGGGGAGGCCCTACGTGTACAAGGGTTGTCCAAGGATAGCCCATGTATGCCCTTAGGTAGAAAACAATCTTCCCACATGTATACACGACTGTGTCCAAGACAACCCGCGTACACCCTCAAAAAGGTAGAAAAAATAAAAAAGCAAGAGCTAACTTCCTCCATGAACTTGTTTGTAACAGGGTGTATGTCCACTAGAGAGAGAGTGAGCATGAGGATATAGATATCTTGGTCGATGAGGAATTTGTAGCTATGGACGCATTGAGACAATGAAGTTTGTGGAAGTTCTTCCGGTGTCCATTCATGAGGGCACAATCCAGGCTGCTGAATGACTTGGTATATTATTGGCATCTCGATGCTGAGGAATTTATGATCAAGGGGCAGTCATTGACACCAACGACTAAAGACATTTACTTTCTGACTTGCCTCTCGAGGGGGGGTGAACCAATCAACTTGCATGATTTCCCCCCTGAGACTCACAACATTTCTGAGTTTATTAAACTTCATTGTGAGCCCGACACTGAGAAAGTAGGTTCTCAGGTGCCTATCAACAAGATCACCAACCTATCACTGAAAGTGGCAGTTTTAATCATTGGGTGGATCACTAGATCCACAACTTTACATCAGGCCTCCCAGGCTCACATGCATTGTGCAGTGCAGTGCTTGAATGCATGAATCTTTGATTGGAGTACGACCATGCTAGACTGCATGAAGAGACAACTCACCGAGTGTCGTGGGCGAAACAATAAGAAATTCGAGTTCGATACTATTCTATGCTCGTTCTTTTTTGAGAGGGTACCCAGTCTCAGTCTTTGAGAGATAGTGCGGGGGCATGTGGCCTCCGCCCCAGCAGTGTGTAGATGGGAGGCATTGTTTCCACGATAGGGAGGCAGAAGGATCATAAAGGCCTTTGAAGACACCTTTTTTGAATGGGGGGCACGACAGATTCTGACGATTGAGGACTACCCCTATGTTGGGATCAACTTTTCCAGGGACCTAGACATGCCCTTACCTCCCAGAGTTGAGCGAGGAGAGATGGGTACATTTTTATTTTTAAAGTTATTTAATTTTTAGTTTCTTTTTATATATATCATTTTTATGTGTACTAGAGTATCTGACAACTATGTATATGTTATGTATAGATGTGGGACCAGTGTGTCCAGCGGATTTTGTGAGGAGCAAGCGACGTCCTCGACCAGAGGCAGCACTAGCAGCGGTCGTCGGACCAACAGTAATGGTAGCAGGGAGACCTCCAGCCAGAGAGGCTAAGAGAGTGTTGAGATGGGTGGATCAAAACCTCACCATGCTCACTTGTACACTCGTACTGTAGCTACATCCTCTCATGTATCGCGCCATGATCTGGGTGGTCAGGGACGTTACAATAGGATAAAATAATTATCCATACTTTAAACTTTAAGAAATATTAATATAATATTCATTTTTGGCTTAAGCTCCATAGCTTAGCCCTTTTCCTTAACTTTTAACCCCACCCTTTCCCTAACTAATGGAGTTTATTCCCCCATACTCTTTTATCGTGGTCGGTCTGTTCACAGTGATGTATTTTATATTAATGCCGAGACATATACAAAAGTAGGCTTACTAGCCTTTAACATCTAGGCTCTCCGGCCTAATAATCACAAAAATGGCTCACCAGCCTATAAAACACAACATATACACAAAGGCTCGTTGGCCTCAATATCGCACGCACTTAAGATGTTGTGCGCGGTATTCTGGAATGTGCACACTTCATCATTTTACTATGCAGTACATGTGTGCACTATGCCATGAAAGGTGCATACAAAATGATATCAATCATCTCACCAACTTAAGTACACTTGCATTTACATTTACAATTGGGTTCATTCTAGGGATATTACAATCCCCTCCCCTTATTTATGCATTGTCCTCAGTGCATTATGTACTCATACACAACAAAATTTCAAAAATTCTCAAAAAGATGCGGGTATTTTGCCCACATTGCATCCTCATGATCCCAAGTAGTGTCCTCAGGACTATACTAGGTTCATTGGACCTTTACAAGCCCTATGGCTCGATTCCGGAGCTGTTTGATTTTTCGGTCCATAATGCGTACCGGATGCACCTGGAAAGCGCCTTATTTCTCCACCTGAATCACATTCTAATCAATAACATGATTAGCATCAGTTATATATTTCTTGAGCAATGATACATGGAATACATTATGAATAGACATAGATGCAAGCAATGCAATTATATAAGATATTGGACCAATCCTTTCTAGGATTTCAAAGGGCCCACAATAGCAAGTTGCCAACTTTGAACAATTTCCCAACTTCAGGGAACCTCTGTTGGCCTTCAATTTCAAGAATACATGGTCTCCCACTTTAAATTCCCTGTGAGTTCTGCCCTTATCAGCATAGATTTTCTACCTGTCTTGGGCAGCCTTTAAATTTTTCTTTATTTTGATCATTTGCTCCATTTCCCTGAGCAAATCTGGCCAAACCACTTCTCTATTTGTTGGGTTATCCCAACTTATTGGTGTGTTGCACTTTCTGCCATAAAGTGCCTCAAATGGGCTCATCTTTAGAGATGTTTAGTACCCATTGTTATAAGAAAACTCTACTAAGTGTAGGTAGTCTTCCCATTTTGATGGTTTATCCATCACATACATCTTCAACATATCCTCAATCACTTGATTCACCCTCTCTATCTGTCCATCAGATTCTGGATAATAAGATGTGCTAAAATTCAAATTTGTCCCAAATCCATTAAATAATCCTTTCCAAAATTTTGAGGTAAATTTTGGATCTATGTCAGACACAATTGTCTTGGGTATGCCATGTAGTCTAGCAATTTCCCTCATATAAACATCAACAATGTTGGCTGCCTTGTGAGTTAGCTTAACTGGAATAAAATGGGTAGCTTTAGTAAGCTTATCCACCACTACCATGATAGAATCATGTTGCTTGTTTGTCCTGGGCAGTTTAGTAATGAAATCCATGGTTACAACTTCCCATTTCCACTCAGGAATGGGTAATGGTTGTAGCAAACCAGTTGGGTGTCTATGCTCAGCTTTTACCTTTTGACATTCCAAACATTTGGCAATAAAATCTGCAACTTCTTTCTTCATGCCTAACCAACAATATTGGCTCTTGACAACTGCAATAGTTTTTTGATAACCTGGGTGCCCAACATAAGGTACATTATGCATTTCTCTCAATATCATATTTTTCATTTCTGGGAATTTGGTACAAAACTTCTGCCCCTGTACATGAGAATTTCATCATTATCTAGCTTGTATTCTTCAATTTTCTGCTGTAAATTACCTTGTTGTAATTTTGCCACTAATTCCTTGTATTGCAAATCTAAATTTGCATCCTCCAAAATTCTGGGTTTAAAAGATGATTGGTACATGATAATGGCTGTAGCATGCAATTCATGCACTCTTCTGCTAAGTGCATCAACCACTTTGTTCTCTTTCCCCTTGATATGCTTTATATCAAAGTCATATTCACTTAGAAATTGTAACCATCTGCTTTGCCTAGCATTTAGAGTTGGCAGATCAAATAAATATTTCAGACCATTATGGTTTGTTCTTAGCTCAAACCTTTTCCCCATGAGGTAGTGTCTCCATTTCCTCAAGGCGTGCACTATGGATTCCAACTCCAAATCATGAGTGGCATAGTGTCTTTCACGCTCCTTCAACTTCCTTGATTCATAACATATGACAAATCCATTTTGACTGAGGACTCCACCAAGTCCTTCCTTACATGAATCTATGCATACAATGAAGTCTTTAGTTGGGTACACAATCCTTAGTATTGGAGCACTTGTTAATAAATGTTTCAAGTGTTGGAAACTCTTTTCACAATCTAATGTCCACTGAAACTTCACACCCTTTCTTTGCAAGGAAGTGATTGGGTGTGCAATATTTGAAAATCCTTCAATAAATCTCCTATAGTAGCCCATGAGGCCCATGAGTGATCTGAAATCTGTCACATTCTTTGGCTTTGACCATTCTCTAATGGCTTCTATCTTCTCAGGATCCACTGCTATCCCATCCTTTGAAATGGTATGTCCCAAATAATGAATTTGCCTCTGATAAAATAAGCACTTGCTCAATTTGGCATACAACTGATGCTCCCTTAATACTTGCAACACCATCCTCAAATGATGCTCATGCTCTTCCTCTGAATTATAATATATAAGAATGTCATCCAAAAAGACAATGACAAAATTGTCTAAATATTCTCGTAAAACACCATTCATTAAGCACATGAAAGCAATGGGTGCATTTGACAAACCAAATGGCACCAATGTGAACGCATAATGACCATACCGTGTCCTGAAGGTGGTCCTGCTGATATATTCCTCCTTAATCCTTACCTGATGGTGTCCTGACCTGAGATCTATCTTTGAAAATATCTTTTCATCCTTCAATTGATCAAAGAGATCATCAATCCTTGGCAGAGGATGTTAGAAAAATAGGACCACGGAGCAATAAAATAAAACAAATGCGAAAATAAAACACAGAAGATACACAATACAAGAGAGAAACAGATTTACGTGGTTCACCCAGTGTGGGCTACGTCAACTAGAGAAATTGCCAGGTCCTTTCTTTATTATTATCCAACAAAATGAAGGGATACAACCTACAACAAAACCCGTTGTAACTTCCTCTTCTTTCTCTCACAGTCTCCTCTCTCAGAATACAATACTTGCCAACCTCAATAGCCACAATACATTTCTCTCATAAAAGAGGGTTGCCTTCTAAGGAAAAAAACCCTAGCATAATCTCTATTGTTAGATCTGCGACCTTATAATGAACGGTCCAGATTTAAAATGAAATTACAATATACTTTTACAAGGCAATTTTTGCTTCGGGGGCTTCGCCCCCGAACCCCCACTGGGGGCCCGCTTGCCCCCAGCCGGGGAGATAGCCTCCTCGAACTCCGCAGAGGGGGTACCCCCCCTCTGCACTCCCCTGTGTGGAAGAGTGTAAATACTTCTGGGGTGTAAATACTTCATGGGGTATAAACACGTCTGAAAGTAAAAGACCTCTAAATCAGGAAGATAATCAGGCTCCATAACCAACAATCTCCCACTTGGAGACTGATCTCAACAACTCCACCACTGCCGTATATGCTGGAATCTGAACCTTCTTGGACCTGGCAAATTTCTCATCTTCATCTTCATTCTTGAAGACCAACTGAAACTGAGCAAGAACTCAGTTTCTCCCTGATTACTCCCTTTGTTAACATGTCTGCAGGATTCTGGCTAGTGTGTATCTTTTCCAGCTTCAATTGTCCATCTTCCAAGGTGGATTGTATGAAGTGGTACCTCAAATGTATATGCTTAGTCTTCGAATGGAAGGCTAAGTTCTTTGCAAGGTGAATGACACTCTGACTATCACAGTACAACCTGTTGTTCTCCTGCTTCTTTCCCAATTCCTCCATAAACTTTTGTAACCAAATCATCTCTTTACTAGCCTCTGTAGCAACAACATACCCTGCCTCTGTTGTTGAAAGTGAAACAACCTTTTGCAGTTTCGAAATCCAACTTATTGTTGTTCCACCTATAGTAAAAACATACCCTGTGGTGCTCCTCCTGCTGTCTTTATCACCTGCCACATCTGAATCAACATATCCCTGTAGAAAAGTGTCTGAACCTCCAAAACACAATGCATGTGTAGTAGTACCTCTCAAATACCTGAGAATCCACTTTACCGCCTCCCAATGTTCTTTACCTGGATTATTCATATACCTTCTCACAACTCCCACTGCATGTGCAATATCTGGTCTTGTGCAAACCATTGCATACATCAAGCTACCAACTGTTGATGAATATGGGACCC